>CAJVQF010000122.1:0-60356 GCA_911254575.1 Candida sanyaensis | reverse complement strand
AAAATTTCGCAATCATAATGAAATTAATTAATAGGAGATTATAAAATTACATATCTATATACAGATATTAATCATATACAAATTACAAGGAATAATCCTTAGAACTCAAAAATAATAATAATAATAAAAAGAAAAACACACACACAAGTTTATACTTGCATACATATATGCATAGTTCAATTAAGCCTTAATATCATTTAACCTAATGTACATTTAGGTTTTTTTTTTTTTTTTTTTTTTTAATGTTTTTATGCCAAAAGATCTAAATAATTCATTCAATATCATAATAATTTCTTGTCTTATATTACATTACATTAAAGTCAAAAATATATATACAACAGAAACAAGGATAGGTTTACAAGTGAAGAAATTAGTTGTCTATTCGGAGACAAGTGTAATATACAATAACAACAACAATAATTGAACCTGACCAAATTATTTCCTCTTCTTCCATTGCCCATTACCCATTGCACATACTTTCCATTGCTTTCTTCTTCTTCTACTTCTTCTATTTGGTTCTTTATTTGCTTCAATCCTTTTTATTCCATGTAACTCCACTTTCTAGCTCCCCTTTTCTTCTCTTTATTAATCAAAAAAGGGGGGGACTAGGATATATAATATTACTACATTGAATGTGGGGTGATAATGTTGCAGTTACAATTCGTAGTATCCTATCAGTTCCTTTAGTTCCATTTGGTTCCATTTTCTGATAATTTAAAAGGAACTAAAATTTTTTATTTTGATTATTTGTTACTAATACGGAGTGTCGTGTACGTTGGCAAGATTGAATAAAAAATTTTTTTAGAGGATACATAAATTACACAAAGACAAAATAAAAAAATTTTTTTTTTCTGAAAAATTTTTTTTTTTTTTTTTTAAAAACTAAAAAGTAAGAATATAAATTTACCAAAACTTTCCCCAAAATTATTCATTAAAATTTTTTTATTTTAATTTTTTACAATTCATTAACCTTGTTCTTCATTTTTAATACAGATAAGTTCAAGTTATTAAATTTGTTTTGTTTTTATTTGGTTTTTTGCTTATTTCTTTTCAATTCATATATATTGTCTACAATCTGGTTATAGTAGATTCATAGTCTTATTTACCTTACCACACCTACACATATATCCATCCAATCCCAAAACTTTTTTTTAATTTAATTCAATTTTCCTCGTTGTTTATTACTTTTTAATGTCTTCATTATCTCAACAATCTGAACCAAAACATATTATACGTAAGTCATCACGTACTAGAAAACTATCTGAAAAAGCTAAAACTAACAATAATTCATCTTTAGTTGATACCAATACCAATAATAATACTATACATGATGATACTGCAGCAAATGAAAGTCCAAAGAAGAAAAGAAAGATTTCAAGAATTGAAGAAGAAGAACTTCAACAAAGTGATAAAATAGATCCAGTTGAAAAATTATTAAGTTTATCTAATATAAATCAAGATTTTTTATCTGATTTTACTACAAATTCAAATCATCAACAACAACAGGATAATGTTGATGTTGATAATGAATCTCAACTGCTAAAGAATAGTAGTGATGCTGATGATGATGAATATTATTCTGAAGAAGAATATCCTGTTGAAATTGAAAATGTTAATTTTACTAAAATTATTCAAGATAATATTCGTCAATTTTATGTTAAAAGAAGATTAGAAGTTCAATATAAAGATAGTTTTTCATTATTAAATAAATCAAAAGATGATTATGATAATGAAATACGGAACAATCTGACTTCATCATCAACAACAACTCAAAGATCACCAATTGAAGTTCCATTCTTTAAGAATGTTAATTTTGGTAATAAACCTAAAGAATATACTGTGGATGATTACTTTTCTTATAATGATGCAGAAGATGAACAAGAACAAGATAGTCTACTGGAATCTTCAAGTACAAATTCATTAAGTATATCATCATCATCATCTGAAGAAGAGTTTAGTAGTAGTGATGAATCTGATTCAAATGGAATTTCACCAATAACTACACCAAAAACAGAATTTCAATCATTATATATTCCAAAAATTAATCCTCATTATTATTATTATCATCGTCAACGTAATCATTCTCCAAGAATAGGAGGAGTTACTAATAATACTAATAATAATAATCAAATTCAACAACAATTTAGATCAAATGATGATTGTTATTATTCAGAACAACAAGATTTATCCAAAATATTAAATAAAAATAGTTTAATTAATGGTAAAGCTAGTGAAATGGTTAGTTCTGGTAATTTCTTAATTAATGATTTCTTTTTGTAATTGTTCAAAAGATAATTATTACATTCAATTATTCTTAGGATGGGAAGGGAAACTGTTTCTTTCAATAATTTTTTTTTTTATTTAATTCAATCTAATAATTTTGTTTAAATCCCCCAAATGTAATAGAACATATTTGGGAGAGGAAAGAGGTTTAAGTTTTTTGTATTTTTTTTATTTCAAAGGTTTTTCAAGTTGATTATTTTATTTTTTGTATATATTAATTTTTTACTATTAGAAAGAGAGACAAACAGATTTATATTCTTGTTGTTGTCGTTGTTTTATATTCAATTCACCTTTCCCATCCAATTCTTGTTTCATTAAATAGTTCTTTTGTTTAAATTTATTTTGTTTTATAGGTAATTTTTTTCTTAATTAATATATTTTATTTTGATATTTCGATATACAATAACTATATTAGCTTCATAGTGTTTAAGGCGATGTTGGAAGTAAAGTTTGCCCTAGTGTGGTAGCAATTGATGCCATAGTGGTGGTGGCAATAGTGGTAATTTATTTGGACTGGACCTAAATAAATTTTTTTTCTTTTTTGTGTGACAAGAAAAAAATTTTTTCTTTTTTTTTTCTGCAAAATTAATTATACCGTTTACACGACCTCCGTATATTAACGGCAAGTGAAAAAAAATTTTTTCTTCATTTTAGTAAAGAACCAATAATAATCAAGATATTTGTAAGTTACTGTAGGTTAATATCATAAATGTTTATGTAGGAAAATCATAGCTCTAAATATCATTTGTTTTATGAAAGAACTACCTTTTGGAAATATGTTAGAGTGAGATTACAGTACTTTCCTTCTTATTTGTTACTTAGAAATATAAAGATATTATTGGTTGTAGTAGACGGTGGGGAGGGCCAGGAGAGATATATTACTGGAAAGGTCCGAGACACAAATATGAATCCTAATGTAAAGTGAATAATGTTAAACTTATATACACTAAGTAACAACTTGAAGTTTTCAATTAGATTTTAACTCTACATTAAAATATAGTGATTTAGTGTATAGTTAAGTTGAGTTAAGATCATCAGAGTATCATTTTCATTTAGACCTCCCTTCCTCCTTCTATTGCTTTTCCACCAAATCAAATGAATATCATGTCAAGTGTACATAATTAAACAAATATAACTAACGGTCTTGTGACTTCACTAACTGTTGATAGGATTAAGCTTACGTATTCTTAAATATATCAATCACAAAACTTAGATCTAAAAAAGTACTTTATCTTAACATACACAATAATAAAAAAGCCAGGGAATGAAAGGAAAGAAATTAATTAAGGCCAAAGGCAAAAACCAAAAACTAAAGAAAAGTTTTTACTGTACATGCAAGAAAATTTTTTTCTTTCTTTGTTTCTTCTCAAAGGGCAATTTGCAGAGATTAATTTTTCTTTTTTTTCTTACTTAATTTTCAGTTTACATTATAAACGCCGTGGTAATTATTAATACCGATCAGTAAATTGAAAAAAAAATTAGATATTCACCATTTTATTACAATTCACTTTAATATCATTGGCTTAAGAATATAGTATACTGTATGACCAAGTTTATTGTTGGATTTTAAACTGGTGATTTTCGCTTACTATAGATTTCCATGTACACCAATTTATAAGATTTATTTATTATAACTTGATATCCTAAATCTTTTAGATATTAATGACCATCATAATATGTAAATACTATATATACATATACAGCAAGAAGTACATACTTGAAAGAATCTATACAAGCATTTTTCTCCATATCATTTACATAAATCAAATCAACACCTAAACCAAAACCAAAACCAAAACCAAAACCAAAACCAAAACCAAAACCAATACAAATCAAATATTCAAAAAGGGGATTTTTGTCTTACCTAATTTTGTTTTTTAAAGTAACTCAAAAAAATAGCTATTTTGGATATAAATATAAGCATTTCTGTGTTACTTCTTCATCTTTATATTATTTTTTTTTTATAAAAATATAAAGATTAAATTTGGTCTTGTGATACTTAACTAAATTTGTCTATATATAAATTATTATGCATTAATACAAATTATACTGTATGTAAAATAAACTCAACCTTTGTTCTTATTCTACACTATACCCTATGTTACATACACATACACATGCAGCTTGGAATATTCGGCATTTTTAAATCTTAATCGATACTACCATATATGAATGAAAAATTTTTCACTTTTTTTATTTTTTTTTTTATTGTTCCAGGTTGGAATCCTTTTAAACAAATGTAAATTACTATGCACTTTCAAGTCAAGTGGGGATTATTATTCAAGGTGGATTTAAAAACTCTTACCTACATGTAAATTATTTTATTTTATTGAAGTATTGATGAATATCTTTAATGTACAATATAACAAGTATTAAATAAATAAAGAATATTCAAAAAACCATCATCTCTTACTTACTCTTCTTCTTGTTGCTTACAAGGGTTATGAATCTTTGATAAAACTTTATAATTATTCCAACTACTAATTCAACCGAATGTCCAATAATCTAATGTTGATGATTTATAAATTCCATTATTTAATTACAACTTCAAGTACTTGTATGTGTCATATTACAATCAAACGTAAATCATTGTATATACAAACTATAGTCTAATCTATATTTCCAATTAAAATCTAATATATTATTATAAAACCCTGAACGAAATTTGATCCAAATTCTCTAGGTTCTTAAAGTTTTTCCCCATGTTTTGATCAAAAATTGTAGCACATTGAAATTTGTAGTGTACCCACCAATTGAGCACGTGACATTTTTTTTTTTTTTTTTTTTTTTTTTTATAAAAATAAACCACCCCATTTTTGTAATTAAGGGGGATTTGTTGAAATGATTTGGTATATCCAGTGATTATGAATGGTTTGCAAAATAATGATAATAATGATGTCCTATCTATGACAAAATTCTATTATTCACGGATTTTATTCACAGTCAATTGATTCAAATTACAAGTAATAGGTATTATAAAATTGAAATTATACGTATATATTAAATAATTTATACAAAGTTATTATGTGCTAGATGAATACAAAGTAATGAAAATAAGTTAGTAAAAAAATTAACTTTCTGGCAATATTGAAATGCCGATGCATAAAATCTCAAAAGGTAACTTCAAATACCTATCATGTGATGACATTTGCTTTTCATATATTTGAGACGAATTGTTATTAATTCGTACTGTTGATCTAATTATTTTCAAGGCAACCGTTTTTCTGGTGGTTTGATTTCTCCTATGCCCTTCTTAGGAAGGAGGAAAAACTTTTCATTCTTATATAGACCGAGAAGGTCGTGTATATGAGTCCTATATAATACCCCGTGGGAGGGGGCCAGTGCATCAACAGTATTCCGGGGTCTTAATCCTAAACGCGAGATATATTCCCTTCACTCTTCTTGATCCAAAGGATTTATTAAATTTTGGACAACTTACTTTAACATTTTTCTCTAACAGGAAACAGGCGACCTCTCACTTGTACAAAATAGCAACCTTAGATAGTTGAACATTGTCTAATCTTAAAAGTAAATAGCCCTTCTGATTTTGAAGATTGGTATGAAAAATACAGGAAACTCCTGAAGGATCAACGAATTCTTTTATATTTTTTAATTCGTCTAAATTTCACCTGATTTATGCAATTTTCACGTTTTGAAATTTAAAGGAATGTTTTATTTTTCAAAAAATGGGCCCATTAGGTAATATATAGCACGGTATTTTTTTATTTTCTCAACCTTGTATGTAAGTTTGCTTTAGTTTTTGAAATGTAAGAATATATGTCGGGGCTATTATCATCAACACCTAAGAAAAGTTAGAGTAATTGCAAAATCTCTGTCAATCATAGTCTCTTTAATAGTAGTATATTTGAGAAGAGATAAATCAGGTATCAACAATATCTTGTTTCTATTAGTTATCAGGAACAAATCCACCCGAGTATTAATCTACTACTTATCAAACACTCATGATAAGTCTTATTTGATTTACCCTGGGATTATTGTTTTAGATTCTTTGATTCAAAAGAGTATTATTGTAATTGTTTAGACATCTACAATATAATATTTCGTCTACTTGTGGTTTTACTTAAACCAGTACAAAATCACAATTCCAATACGTTTATTGTTTATTTTTATATCATAATTTATAATCACCTCTAATCCACCTATTAACCATATCTAAAGAATTCTTTGGTTGATCCATTGGCACCATATGACCCGAATCAAATATTCTTAAGTATGTAAAATTTTCATAATTTTTAACTTCTCCAGCATGATTTCCATCCAGGGTTAACCAAGGTTTAAAAGAAACTAAAGAAAATTCTTCATGATTAGTATAATTTAATTGATTAACCCATTCTAAATTACCTAACCAATCACAAACCAAATCTTTATCACCAGCATAAATTAATACAGGAATTCCATCATCTAATAATGAAGTAATATGACGTTGATAAGGTCTTAAAAAATCACTAATGAATCTTAATCCAACTTGACTTGAACACATGGTATAAGATTTTTCAACTCCTAATGATTCCTGAACCCATTGTAAATTAAAATAATTATTAAGATAATCAATTTGATCATAACATAATGAATTATTACCACATTTAACTCTTGAATCATATGGATTTAAATCTCCTTTATCTGGTTGTTCAGGAGTAAATAATGCTGCTATAAAACATGTAATTGCATTAGGATTATTATAACATAATTCACCATATGGAACAAATTTTTCATAAGCAATTGGATATTCTTCACATTCTTTATCAGTATAAATTTGTCCGATTTCTCCTTTACCACATCCCATATTAGCAACTTCCCCCAATTGTACAAGTGGATCTGTAACTCCATTACCAATTAATATACTTTTTAACGGAATATTAGCTTTATGAACAGCATTAGCAAATGCTGGTACATAATGTCCACCATATGATTCTCCAGATATATGTAAATCTAAATTTGAATATTCAGGAAATTTTTCATAAAATTTTTTAATAAATTCAACAAAATCATTAGCTGCACCATCTGAACTAATTGGAATATCACCACCATATGAAAATCCAACATTTGCTGGTTGATCTAAAAATAAAACTGAAGCATTTGAATTCCAAGAATATGGATTAAATTCAGGTTGTAAAGTTGAATTAATTATAGAAGGTCCTAATTCTAATCCTAATCCACATAAACTTGAACATCCAGGACCACCATTTAACCAAATTATTAACGGATCATTAATTGGATCATTTCTACTTTCAAAAAACCAAAAAAAATAATTCTTATCTTTATTATTAACATTAAAATATCCAGAATATTGTTTAACAGTATCAAATCCTAATAATTCTGGTTTTGAATTTGATGAAATATCAATTGAATATGTAGATGGTTGAGAATTTGATAATTTATCAAATTTATTTTTAAATTTATTAAATTCTTCCATCATGTATTTACTTCCATATTGTGATTCAAATTTAATCCAATCTTGTTCAATTTGAAACAATTGTTGTGGAGTAATTTTCCCCATTAATTCATTTTTTAATTCTTGTAATGGTGATAATAAATTAAATGGAGATTGTGATGGTAATGCCGTAACAATACCTAAAATACTAGACAACACCAATGATATCTTCATGTTTCCTAATGTTGTTGTTGTTGTTGACGTAAAACAAAAAGTATAGACAAGTCTTGACTTTTATTAATTTGAGTTCTTTATATATCATTTAATTTTTGTTGAGCTTTATTGTCTTTTTATTTTTTTGGTGCCGTTCGTATCAATATCCGTTTAACCCCGTGAATAGAAACCTATCGTGCCGTAGATAACTTCCCTCCCTCTTTTTCCTTAATCATAATGGCATCTTGATTGGTCAGATTAAATTTAGAAGTTATATTGTTATGACTAATGCCCATGTACTGATATTTTAACCTTGGATTAAACTGTAACCCTCGGAATTGGGTTAACCTGCCCCAGTGATCTTTACTTGCTAGACGAAGAAGATCACAGCAAGAAAAAAAAAAAACGAATCACCAACATAGCCCAAAAAAAAAAAAAATTCATCCCAGAAGTAAATTTTTCAAGTTACAGATTGATCAAATTTAACTACTTCAAGAGGACCATGTTGTTCATATGATTCTAAGTAAACAATATCTTAGTACTAATTATATCAAATTAATAGTACCTATTGTAATATTCCTTGGAATGGGATATTTGAATTATGTGGTTAATTATTCATTAGGTTATAAACTAATTTATCAACATCATTCACGAGCCTCAGGGATAATCTTGTGGATTCTTATGGGGATCTTACAATTATCATTATTTTCATATTGGATATTAATATTTCTTATAGGACCTGGTAAATCTCCAATTTTCCCACCATTAAATTTATATAATGAAGCTAAAGAATTAAATAAGGATTTAATTTCATTACCTGATTTATTCTTTTGTGATGAACAAGGATTTCCATATTATTGTTCTTATTCAAATTCAATGAAATTAGAAAGAAGTTTTTTTTCAAAAGATGTTGGTTATAATGTAATTAAATTTGATCATTATTGTATTTGGATAGGTCATCCAATTGGACAAGATAATTATTTATTTTTCATAAAATTTACAATTTATTTTTTATCATTATTTGTTATTTCATTAATTTATTTAGCAAATTATACTAAAAATTCAATAAATCAAGGTGAAATTGATCATAATTTTATTGTATTGTATATATTTTGTGGATTTTGGATCTTAATGATTGGTGGATTATTAGGAATTCATTTACGATATATTTGTTTAAATATGACAACTTTGGATGATATTACAAGAAATCAAAGAAAAAGATATAATCGTTGGATTGAAGCAAAACAAAATCCCGAATCTTCATCATCATCATCATCATGGTTAAATGGGAAAGTTGAACCAAGAAAAGAATTAGGTAAACGATATGTTAATGTTAAACTAAATGATTCTCGAGTAGTAATTACTTATTATATTGATTCAAATCCATTTAATATGGGGATAAAGAAAAATTGGATAAATTTAATATTTAATGGAAATAGAAATCATGGACTTGATGAACTGAATTATACAACATCTAAGTTGATTTATTCTATTATGATATTATTAATTCCATTTATTGATATTCCATTATGTTTTAAGAATATTAAACCATTTAAATATGATTTAGAACAAGGAATAACGGATTCAGAACAATTATTATTGATCTATAATACTTATTCAAGTAAAGTTAATGATGAATTTCTTGAAATGATAGACAATAAAATATCAAAAGGAGAGTATACAATCCCTATATATTTACAAAAACCATCATAAAGAAAAACACTACAAGTATGTAATTATAAATATATAAGAAACATTTATTTTCTTCTTTTTTTTTTTGCATTCATTTAATTTTTTTTTTTTTGTAAGATGCTGCAGATGGAGTGCCAAAGAAAAAGAAAAAAAAAAGAGAAAATTTCATCACCAAAAAAATATCATTTATTAATCTTCTTCTCTTTAAATCATCATTAGTAATAGAATTAAATCATGGATTTTATTGGAGAAATTATAGAACATGACACCGAAGTTCCTCAGGAACCTTTCCCAATGGTTAATCAAACAGGATTTCCAGAACCTGGTAAATTAAAATCAAAGAAAATATCCCGATGGAAACAAAAACAACAACAGCAAAAGGAAATAGAACAAGAACAACAGGAACAACAAGTACAACAGAAAGAAGTTCATTATGAAACAGAAGCTGAGAAAATTCATAAAGAAAATGTTGAAAGAATGAGTAAAATGACAGAAGAAGAAATTCTTCAAGAACGTGAAGAATTACTTCGTGGATTAAATCCTAAATTAATTGAAAGTTTAATTAATAAATCTAAAAAAGAGAACATGGAAATCATAATCATGAACACAGCCATGACCATGACCATGACCATAACCATGATCATGATCATCATGAACATGCAGAAGGTTATAATGGATGGATAGGATCAATGAAGACAGAACACGGATTAACTGATTTATCTCAACTTGATAAAGAGGATGTTGATCGTGCCTTGGGAATAACTTCAAATGATTTTGATGAAGATATTAGAGATAGAAAAGTTAAATTTGATGATAATGTTAAAACTGTAAATTATGAAGATTTAAATGATGATGATAAAATAGAATTAGATCCTAATGGATGGGAAGATGTTGATGATATTAATGAATTAATACCAAATGTTAATAGCATAGCACCAGAAGGTTATCAACTTAATAATAATGAAGACGATGATGAAGATGATACAGAAGAAGGTCATACTGTTCATTTTACTAAACCAAAACAAGATGATTTAGATTTAAATGATCCTGATTTTTTTGATAAATTACATGAAAAATATTATCCTGATTTACCTAAAGAAACTGATAAATTATCATGGATGACACAACCAATGCCAAAACTTACATCAACTACATACGAATCAATATCAGATATGAGATTTGATTTTAAAGGAGATTTGGTTGAATTAAATCTTGAAGAAGAAAAACAAAATCAGATAAAGAAATACCTACATATTTTGGATTACATCATCATTCAGAAAATCCTCATATGGCAGGATATACATTAACTGAATTGGCCCATTTATCAAGATCAACATTAGCTGCACAAAGATGTATAAGCATTCAAACATTAGGAAGAATCTTGCATAAATTAGGATTACATAAATATAGCATAATTCCAATATCACAAGATGATAATGATAATGATAATGATAATGAAGAATTGAAACAAATGGTGAATAGTTTTGAAAATATGATGTGGGATTTAATTGATGAATTACGTATAATAGAAACTTTAACTGATGCTGCAGATGATAAAATAACTAAAAATTTATCCGTTAGAAATTATGCAATTGAAGCATTATGGTTATATAAATCAGGTGGTGGAAGACCTAAACAAGAATCTAAAGATGAAATTGATTTAATTACTGAAGCTGTTCAAAAAATGAGTTAAAGTTAATAATTTTAAAATTGTATACATATAGCTTAGTTTCTGTTCGTTAAATGAATATCAATTAAAATTAATAGACAAGGTACAGAAAGACAAACTAATATAGAGCCATATAAAATCCACCTCAAAAATGTCAAATCCTCTTCCTTCCTTCAATTTTTTTTTTACCAAATATGAACGACTAGATAGTTTAATTAATGACTAGGATAAATGACCTTATATGAACAATTCCCCCAATCTCAGAACGAGAAAGGAAATAATTCAAAGTATTACCTAATCATATAAACAATCATCAACATCAATCAATCGGGATCCAAAAAGTTGCAAAATGAAGAAAAATTTCATAAAATTTTTCCTTTCATACTTTGAAATTACAAAAACTGTAAATTCATTAGTAAGAAAAAACCAAATTAACTAAAATTATTCTTCATGCAAATGATAAATTCAATAGAATAAAGCAAATATCAATTCATCAATCAAATTAAAAAGAAAGTTGACATCTTCAGAACGAAGAGAACTTTCTTTCCTGCAATGATTTCTAAATTTCAATTCCAAATTCCATATATATGAAAATAACCAATTCAATTTAGATCAAAATCAAAGGAAGAATAAAAACAAGGAAAACAAATGAAGGATGGGATCTTATAAATAAACTGACTCAAAACTATGATGTATTTTTTGTTGATTTTCGCATATTGACACATTACACCGATGGTTCAATTGAATGATAAGTAATAAAATACTTGTATCGGGCAACTTAAGTTTATGCGGATGATATTGAGAAATAATGATATAAACAAAAATTTAGAAAGATAAACAAATTATATATTTGACTTTGGAAGATAAAAACAAATTAAACGTTGATGAAATTGAATCAAGAAGAAAGAAAGAATGAAAAAAAAAAGAAGTGATGAAGATTTTGAAAAAAAAAAAAAAAAATTTCATCTTCATCTTCTTCCATCTCACTCTCTCTTGAAGTCACAAATACATCACGTGACACAATACCCTAGTTTAGTGAAATCATTGATGTAATTTGGATTAAGAAGTAGTGGCACCATAATCATTGGTTCTATTATTATGACCATCTCCACCAAGAGCAGCATACGTTGCTCTATATGGATAAACCAGAATAATATAATAAGAATGCAATAAACCAGGGAAAAATCCTAAGATACATAACAAGATATTAATCCAAAAATCAGCTGAAAAGAATCCTCTTTTGATTAAAACAGGAATTGGTGGAACTATGAATTGTTGTTAGTATAAGAATTCAAAATAAATCATTATCATTTTCAGATAAATACAAAAAAAAAAAAACCACCGTGATAATCGAAGAGGGGTGGGTGGCGGTGGACGAGGTAGAAGAATTGGTTAATACATACGAAAGAATCCCACGAATACAAGAAACCAATCATGACCATCCATTATTGTTGAAAGTTATTTAAAGTAAAAATCAATGATAACTTGAAAGAAGACCAAAAAAAAGAAAAAACAGACAAAAGTTATATCAATTTATAAAACCAAATTTTTGAGGTTTTTCTATCCCCCCTTTTGGTAATTGATATAAAAATTAAAGTAGCAATTTAAACCAAACAGGTTAATGTTATCTCATGACCAAATGTCGTATGTCGTATTTACAATATTCTCTGCGACATTTATGTAATTGTTCTTTGGCAAACGGAAACAGCCAAAAGAAAAAAAAAAAATTACTTTCAGATATTTGCATGGTCGTAAGACAACCGGTAACTATTGACCAAACAATGAGACTTGATTTCTATATAATTGTTAGTTATTTGTTATGTCTAACGTCAGCTGTATTGGTGGATGAGGCATTTGGTTCACGTGAAGCCGTGAATTATTTATATGGTGGAGATTTAAACAATTTCCACTTGTTGAAAAATAATATCCTTGTGGTTACCAATTCAATGGATCAATTATTAGGAATTGATATAATTAATGATGATTCAATTGTATGGAAAATAGAATTAAATGGTTTAAAAAATAATAAATTGGCTGCCACTGATTCAAAAGTATTTGTATATGGATCAGCCCATGAAATTTATCAAGTTGATTTCAATGGAAATTTAGAAGTTATTGATGTTGGATCAGTAACTAAGAAATTATATGGTACCAAAAATGGAATTTTGATTATTGATTCGGAAAATAATTTAAAATATTTTGATAATGAGAAATTTATTCCAATTCAATCAGAAGTATCATTTATTCGTGTTGATCAAGTTTTTGGTAATACTTATGTTATTATTAATGATAAAAAATTAATTAAATTGTCGAAATCAGGAAAAATATTATATTCAATCGATTTAGCCGTGGGATCTATTAAAGAATTTAAATCTGGAATTATATTAACAGAAAATGATCAAATATTTAAATTCAATGAACATGCTAAAACATTTAAGAGAATTGAAAATGATTCATTTAAGAATTTGGTGATTATTGATGGAGATAATTTATATTCTACTTTAACTGATGCTTTACAATTGATTAGAATTAAGGATAAAGCTGCAACTTTAGTTGATGTCATTAAAGTTAAACCAAACTCAAAAGTTGAATTGTTTTCTACTCCATTGAATGAATTTATTGGTGTTTCCCAAGGCAATGTCGACGATTATTATGATTTAACTGATTTTCTTGAAACAAAAGATTCCAAGAGTATTAAACATTTTGTTTTCAAATTAACTGAAGATTTCCCATTGAATTTTATTACTACTAACAATAATCAATTGAATCTTTTATCCATTAATACCAATTTATCCGGTGAGTTGTTAAATTTGGCTGATGGTTTGAAAGTTAAGAATGTTGCTCCAAAATATCATCAATATTCATCCAAACTGAATAAATATATTATTATTGATGAACCAGAATCGGAATTGACTAAAAGTGAGTATGAAGTGATTTTACATGAATCAGATAGTAATTTCATTTTGACAAATTGGTTTCATAGAGTTGTTAGACATTTAAGTGAATTAGGTAAATTTATTACTAGTCTTGATTATAAAAACTTATTTAGTTCATCAGTTGAATCCATACAATTTGTTAAATTGGTTATTTTTTATGATGAAGAGTATCATAAATTAGTTTCCATAAAATCCAACAATTTTGACATTGCTTGGGAATTACCAATTAATAAAAGTGGAGATTTTATTACTTTAGAACAAACTGGGGATGAAGAAATCACTGTGGTGTTTAAATCATTGATTGTTAAGGTTGATTCTAGAAATGGTACTATAATTGAACAGAAACCAAATGACGGTGGGTATACTGATGTTTTTAAAGTTCAAGATGCTTTAGCCCTTGAAAATAATCATGGATTTACATTAGAAGGTAATATCACCAATAATGTATATTTCAGAAAAATTGTTAATAATGATGAATTGGTTGGGTATATTATTCCTGTAGGATCCACAAAATCTTCCCAAACCTGGTCATTTAAATTTGATGGTGAAATTATTACTTGGGCAAATATTCCAGTTGATTCTACTACATCTTCATTAGGTATACCCTTGGCAAATAAGTCAGTATTGTACAAATATTTAAACCCAAACACTATTTCCGTATTGACATTAAAGGATGGTATTTTGAAATTTTACTTGATTGATGGGATTAGTGGTAATTTATTATACAGTCAAGCTCATAGTTCAACCGAAGTGATTGATGTGAACTCAATTAATCTTGTAATGGATGATAATTGGATAATTTATTCTTATTTTACTACCCAACCAAGATTAGAACAAAGAATTAATGTTGTTGATTTGTTTGATTCCGAATATTCATCTTCTCCTGCGAAGAGTTCTATAAATGTGGCCAAATTTTCTTCTAAATCATTTATTTATCCTGAACGTATTTTAAATTTACAAAGTACTCGATCAGTTTATGGTATTACATTAAAATCAATTGTTGCTTTAACTGAACTGGGTAATTTAATTGAAATTCCTAAATTTATTTTGAATAGTAGAAGACCTGAAAATGATTCTAATAAAGAAGAATATGCTAATGATTTTAATATGGTTCCTTATGATCCAATTATTGCAAAGACAAATTTCCAAGTATTGAATCATAAATATCAATTGAAAAACAATGGAGAAATATTAATAAAACCAACATTATTTGAATCAACTTCAGTTATTTGTTTCTTTAATAATGAAAATCAATTCTGTGGATTAATTCAACCTTCAAATTCATTTGATTTATTAAGTCAAGGGTTTGATAAAATTAAATTATTGATTACAATTGGTATTTTATTTATTGGTTTTATTCTTTCAAAACCATTTGTTTTTAAGAAAAAACTTAATGCCCAATGGTTAGATCGTAAATAGATACGTGGATGAATAGATAGATAAATAGATACATGTCTGTGTGTATAATATTATATACTTCTATAAAATAGATTCATTAGTTTTCATGTAATTCACAATGTTTTGGTTCATCGATGATAAAACATTTGAACATAATGATGATGATGATGATGATGATGATGATGAGACCTGATTAGTTTGATGTTGATTTTCATAAATTAACCAAATTAATTCATAATTTAAACTACCAACAAGATAATTTTTCATTCTATTAATTAAAAAAAATGAATTTTGTTTAGAAATAATAAATAAATTATCCAATTTATTAAATTTTTCAACAATTTTTGAAATTTTAAAATTTAAAAAATCCCAATTTTTATCATTTAATAAAAATTTATAAATTTTATTAAATCCAATTTTAATTAATTGATAATCTTCTAATTTTTCAAGTAATGGAGATTTAAAAATTCTTAATAATACCAATATAGTTAATTCAATTGGAAATTTATAATAAATTGGTAATTGTTGACATAATTTCTTACCATTTATACAACTTTCAATTAAATTTATAATTTCAAAACAAACATTCAATAATTTATATAAATAAATTTTATATTCTTGTAATGAAATATCAAATTTAGCCATGGCATTAATAAATAATTGTAATTTTGAATAATAAATGGAAATTTTAATAAGATTTATATTGATTAAATCATCTTCATGATCATTAAATCGAGAATTAAAATTTTTTTCTAAATCATTAATAATTGTTTCAAACATATTGAAATTAATAAATTTTGAAGTATTAATTTGATTATTCAGCATTGTAATAGCTTCATTAGAATTATTGATTAAATTATTAAGATTTTCATTTAATTTGGATTGAATTATCGATATTTTCAACATTGAATTAATAAATTTATCAGCTTGACTAAATTTTAAATCATTCTTAAAAAAATCAATATTTGAAGATTTATTAATTATATAATCTTGAGTAAATCCATTATAATTATTATTTGAAATTCCTAAATTTATCATCCAATAATTTGAAATTATATTAACAAATTTATAAATTCTTTCTCTTATTAAATTATTCAAATTAATTTCTCGAGATATATTCATTTTTGTCTTGTGACTAAATTCTTCAATAAATTCTAATTTATGTAAACCAAATTGATAAGCTAAAGATTTCATAGTTGATATAAATTTAATTGATAAATTATCTTCAATATTATTTTTATAATTTGGTAATGGCCATGTAGTTAAAATCAATAATGATGAAATCACATAAACTGATCTAGGGGTATTCAACCAACATTTTTTAACCACTAAATACTTGATATGTTCTGATAAATCATGATATTGTTTATATCCATCTTTTTTATTCAAAAATGAAGTCAAAATTATACTCCAAAATAGTAATTCATTTTCTTTATAAAATTCCACAAGATCCAAACTACTGAAAAATTCATCTGGGAAAATTGGTAAATAATGATTGAAATTTGTTTCATAATTAGAAAATAAAAGTATAGCTTGTTTATGCGTCAATATAACTGGATCATGTTGCTTGTTACATTGAATGGTGAATTTAGAATCACTATGAGGTAGGGTATATTCAATATCAAATGAACTTGGTTCAGGAGTGGTTGCTGGAGTAGATAAACATGATTGAATTTCTGCTACTGGTGGTGTTAGCACATCATTATCACTCTTGTTATCATCCTCTTCTTGTTCACTGTGTTCTGCTTCTATTTCTTCTTCTCCATAATCTTCTTCTTCTTCTTGTTCTTCTTCTTCGTAGCCGTCTTGTATATATTCATCGTCATCATGATAGTGGTTGTTGTAAATTGTATTGTCTAGTAGTGTCGGTACAGATGTACTAACATGTTCTATCAGTTTACCACCTTTTATTAATAAATTTATTATTTCATTTCTTCTGGTTATCACACTATTTAAAACCTCCTTTAAATCTTTTACTTCATAAGATAATTTTTCTATTACATCCAAAGATTTTGTTCTTCCACCAGTTTTAGTAATGGTCTCTAGTGTACAATCTAGGTTTTTCTTAAAACAATGTGAACAAGGTGCTGGATTTGTTTCTAGGGCATCACATTTAGTCTTATGTTGTCGACATCTAGTACATGTTTTTAGTATTTTCCCACCTTTTGGAGGTTTTGGTATGATTAACTTTAGACGATTCTTTGTAGGAAAAGCTGCCATGATCATAATGTATAGCTCTTGATATAAGTTATAAGATTAATAAAAATGGAAAATGAAAAATGAAAAAAAAACTGTCAAACTAAAATAAAATCAAGTTAAATTATTCGTATGAAAATATTTACAATTAGCAAGTTTTTAAGAAAAATTTGAATTCGGATATCTGACCTAAATAAATAAAAATATAATTTTGTTAAAGAATTTGAAATGTACTGCATATACAATTGCTATTCGTGTACCTTGAAATCAATTTGTGTGGTGTGATCGTAAATTTATTGGTAATCATTATTCTCTCAAATTTGATTGGTCAGGTGACCGGTAACCGAATCTCGCACTTTGACCGAACTTCGATTTTTGCACCCAACTTTTTTTTTTTTTTATAACTCCTTTCTATTTTGGGGGTTTGTATTCCTATATTTAATTCTATTTCGATGATAATTCTATCCAATCTAATGGCTTGTTTCATGATTATTTTACAATTCACAATCAGATAATAGGTTTAATCTTACACAATGATTTTTTATTATTATTTTTATTATTTTGACGTGCATTTGAAAAGAGCACTGATGTTTGTAAATAAAATCGTAACAATCAACCGTGTGATTATTAATGATAATAACCTATGCTATTTCATAATTAATTATAAAACGTGTTCAATTACAGCCTTGTCCCCAAAAAAAAATGTCATCCTTGTCTTGACCCCGCTTCTTGATTGACCGATAAGTTTCAAAGGTTGAAGTTTTTCTTGGGTCTTTTACCGAGATTTCCAGAGATAAAAACAGAATTGAAGATAATGATACGATATTTTGACGCAAATAAATCGTTCCTTAAACTCTTGCAATAAAAATATCCCATCGTCGAATCAAATTGTGCCTTGCTTGCCTCTCCGTGTTTCTAAGCGAGCAATGTAAAAAGCTAGTTTAGACAATGCGCAGGATATTCCCGACCTTGGGTTTCCCAATATTTTTTTTTTTTTTAAACTTTTTCCTATTGCAGAGAAATTCGGTTTCAGATAAGCAAAGCTCGCCACAGCCAATGATGACAGGTCCGAAATAATCACATTCTGATTGGGAACGGTTTGTGCCACAATGTGGATACTTCCACCAGAAAGGGGGCAGAAATCTGGAATCTGTATCACATTATCAGTTTGTGTACACGTTTTCACAACGTGACGCCCGAGAAGGACGAGGAAGTAATCATTTCTGTGAATTGTCCAATTAAACTTGCAGGAAGCTTAATTTTTTATTAGATATTTTATTGTCCGAGTCGTTCTTTTGTTGCAGATTGAAGTAATCACCAGTTCGTAATTTCTTGAAACATTAATCATCGTTTGAGGTATACTGCGACTTCATATTATTTTTTTGAAGTGTCACGTGAAATATAGTATATCACCGAATCTGTCTCAGAAATAATTACGAAGGGGGGGAAAAAAAAAATAAAAATTCATCCGTATCCATCTCCATTGGCATAGATACTAGATATCAACATTTAACCATGAATAGTCGAGAAGCAACTCCAATAAATGGATCTGAATCTGATATACAAAGGGAGTCACCACAACCACAGTTATCTAGACTGACTACCCCAGCAAAACAATTAAACCAATCAGAGTTGAAATTACTCCATTACTATAATATATCTCATGCTGCAGCAGGTACTCCAGTAGGGAAAATTTATTCAGCACTATTTCAAAAAGAACAGAAGCAAAGCAAGTATTCATTTCCACCAGTACTATCACAGAAGTTCTGTTTAGAATGTGGGGATTTGCTCGTTCCCGGAATATCGGTGTCAATAAAATTGGAAGATAGTGAACCAACAGATGGTGATAATAAGGTACTTGGTAAAAGACTAATGTTTACTTGTTTATCATGTCAACATGATCAATTCGAGGAAGATATAATTGCTGAAAAAGAAATGGTGAAACCAATTGTACAAGAAAGTGTTAATCCCGTGGAGAAACCAGTGAAATCTAAAGCAAAAGAAAGAACAAAAAAGAGGAAAATGAATAATAATTTAAGTAATTTATTACATGAAAAGAAGAAACAAAAGGAAGAGCAGACAAAGTTGAATTCTTTGAATTTAATGGAATTTCTAAAATAGGAAGAAAAGTATATCAGCATTATAGAGAGTTATAGATTTAAAAACATAAAGATATATAAGAATATAAAACGACGTGGAGACCAAATATTATGCCCAAGTTTGCAATTGTTCATAAAAATCAATTCTCTTGTGATCAGGATTGCCGATTTGTTCACACGAGTAATAACGAATTTCATCAACCATAATTGGATGACCACAAGTGACAAAAGCAACTGATCCACTGGATTCATTAACTTCGTCAGCAACGATATCTTTAATGGAAGGACGTCCTTCTCTAAATTCAATGTGAGATAAACCGGACATAATAGACTCATTACCAGTATCATTTTCTAACGAATCATCTTTCTTCTCCTGTGAACCACTATCTACGATTGATGATGTTGGTCTGGTAACATAAACTGTGGTCTGAATGTTTGTGTTCTTTAATATTGCAAGTTCATCGTGAAACCAAATCAATGAAGGATAATCTCTAATAACCCAATACAATTTTAACACTTTTTTGGATTCAACTGGTAATCTTCTAGCGATATCCATGATTTCGGAGTAAATACCTGGAATACCATTACCACCAGCAATAAACACAGCAGAGTCAGCATATTTTGCAGAAGTTGGTTCTCCATAGGGACCTTCAACAGTGACTCTTATACTTGCGGTTTGGCCTGGTTGCTTGTATAACATCTGATATAAACCATGAGTAACACCTCCTTTGACACGACAATATAAAACAATGTTTTCATCATCAGGAGTATCGACAAAGGTGAACGGATGAGATTGCCAGAAATGTGAAGGTCTAATAAAGTATATAAATGCATGGCCACCAGGAATGGATTTCCAGTAACATGGCTTAGGGATGACAACTCGTAACGTTTCATTTGCCAATAACGTAACTTGTGCTTTAGGGAAACCAAACAGAAGTAAACGACCAATTCTTACCAATCTATCAAAACACCAAACAGCAACAGCTGGGTAGACAAACCATACATATCCCAAAATATCAACATGGACCCAGGTTCCAGCAACAAACAAAGTAGCCATGGAAATATGGATTAACAAAAACATCTCATACCAACGTCTTCTGAAGAAAAGCATTCCTTGAACCCAAATTATTCCACCAGCAACAGTAGCAATCACACCACAATAAAAGTACTGATCTTTAGCCTCTCTTGCAAAACGACCTTGTAAAAGTACAGTATATGTAACAGCATGGATCACAACGAGTAAAAACATGACTCGAGCTATATGACGATGGAAAGTTATAAATGTAGCAAAATTTATTCCCGTTAACCATTGTAAGAAATTATTTCTTCCAGCAAAAAGAATAAGAAGTGGCACCATCATGGTAGCAACAATACCAGTTCGATCAGCAACATATGTCATCTGAGCTTTATATTTGGTATCATAAGCAGGATCATGTTCCACATATCCTGTTCTAATAGCATTAACAAGAATTGTGAGTCCATAGAAAATCACAATAACAATGGTTTCAAACCTTGATGGAATTATAAAATCAAAAACTTTAAGGAACTTTTGTTCTTGGGCTTTCTTCTTTCTGAAGGTAGCTGGCATAAATATGTATTTTCTCCAAGCATTCACAGGGCCATTAGTAAGTTTCTTTGTAAATCCAGGAAACAAGAATTTACTCCAGTGAGAAATACCATAAATCATCATCACCAATAACCAATAACCTAAAACAGAAGCCGAGTAATATAAGGAATCATCAAAATTTGCTAAATATTTCCCATATGCTTTTTGGTATAAGTCCATTTGTTGAGGAGCAAGTTTAAAAGGAAAATTAATTGGTCTTGTTCTATTAAAACCCTGAATCTCATTAGCAGCTTTGGCATTTTCACGGAAATATTCATATGATTTTTCAAACCAATCTTTACCAAGAGTCACATTACCGCTTTTGGAACAAAGCTCAGCAAAAGTTTTGAGTGATCCAGTAGTATTTCTATTATCGTAGGCCATACAACCTGCATATGTAGCTAAAGCATTCTTGTTGGAACATAAACATTTATAATCAGCCCGCTTACAATAAGTAACTGATTTACCAATTTCAAAATCACAAACATAAAACCCCATGGCTGGACGATAGAGAACATATGGAGCACCTTTCCCTTGTTTACCCACTGCCAATGCAGTTGTTGCAAAAAAGAAAGTTATTAAGTAGTAATAGATCAACTTCATTGAATATTGTCTTGATTGCAAAAAGAAAAGAGGCAGACTAAAGTAATATTTCAATTTTTCTGGCAAAAGTATAACAGGAAGATTGTTTAATATTTATAGTAGTCAGGATTTAAAAGGATTTTTGAGTTAATTACTTTGTGGGAATTAACAGATATCCACAATTCATTCAATCATAATAATAAAATATCTCTCAAAGAAAACACTGTATTTAGACATCGGATATATTCAAAAATAAGAAATGAAGCATTATATGTTGTTCAATTTGTTTCTTATGATTTACAATCTTTATGGTAGTCACGTAATTGGTAACACATGTCTAAACCTCTAAAAGAAATCGGATCGAGTTTTAATCAAAAATTTCTTGCAGGGAATCTAATTTAATTTATTCATATTTCAACCAATTAATTTAACCCATTTTTCATACTAAATTTTTCTCCAAACCATTCCACTAAAAATGCTGCAAAAATTAACCCATACTCTCATTATTTAAAATTCTGTTATCTCCGTGTGATAAGCTTGTGTTGTAACATTTGATGATCCTTTTGTTAGAAGTGAACCAGAATTGTGTATTACAATTATCCATAATTGATTATATCAGAAAAGATCTCTTGGCTAAAGGGTCCCTGTTTAGATGTACACAGAAAAGTTATAGTAAATTTTTATAATTTTTCTCGGCATCTAAAACATCATCTTCTGGAATCATTATACATCAAGGCGTTTTTTTAAAAAAATTTCAAAGCTATTGATGATGTTTTCGTAAATTTAATACTCAACAAAGTCATAAAGCATTTTTATTTTAAATAAATCCAGCCAATCAGAACTAAATCCGAACAATATACTCAATTGATAAAAAAAACAGGTTAATGTGGTGATCATTGTTTTCAACATGCAAACAATCCTAAATCTTTCAACCCCAAATTATAGTTTCATAAATTGTAAAAGGGGATGAGCCGGCCAAATGTGACATTAGGTTTACACGTTACTTTGTATCACGGAACAACGGCTGAAAAAAAAAAATTTGGAAATTTTCTCAGGTTATGATACATGGTAGGAATTAGTGGTAGAGTTGGTCGGGAAGTGGTGGTATCCGATCTCTGATTCTATCGTACCCTACAAATTGGTTATCCCCCACCCCCTGACTTTAATTCTTTTCTTTTTTTTTTTTTACTTTATCAGATCAATCAGTCGGCATTAATTTCAAAGTCATCACTGTGTTTTTGTGTGTAGGTTCATTTGTTACACATGGGAAATGGCTCAAAATCGAAAATTTATACAAATTATTGAATTTTATTTGTGAACTCTTCCATTAGCGCCATATTCCACATGGATATTAGTATACGCGGTTAGAAATGGTTAAGATAATAAAGAGGATACCGTGTTTTGGGTATGTTTTAACGATAGGGCATCAGCCTGAAAATACATGTATAATGGAATTTTTTGTCCTATGATTCTGTATGAAAATCGATATCTGCGAATACCAGTAACAATTTATGTGCTAAATATCATTGTTTTGAAAGGATTAGATAGAAAATCGTAGTTAATTTGTAGCCCATTTGTTCAATAATATGAAGAATACACCAAATGGAGAATACAAATCTACTTAGTTACTAATGGTTAATTATACGAATTCCTTGGCAAGATTTTGGCCAGGTGATACTACTTCTAACCAGGGGTTGATGACTAAAACAAACTAAAATATATATTACTATAACGAAAAATATCCAACCAGATAATAAATAAAACTAATAATCAGTTAAGCCCAAATTTGTAATTGTTCATAGAAATCAACTCTCTTGTGTTCAGAATTACCAATTTGTTGACAAGCGTAGTAACGGATTTCATCAACCATGACTGGATGACCACAAGTGACAAATGCAACAGATCCACTAGATTCATTAACTTCGTCAGCAACAATGCATTCAATAGATGGACGTCCTTCCTTAAATTCAATGTGGGATAATCTTGATTTGATAGATTCACTTCCAGTTTCGCTATCCTTGGATTCGATCTTCTTGTCTTCGGAGTTAACATCTGAACTTGAAACCTCAGGTCTGGTCACATACAATGTGGTTTGAATATTAGTGTTCTTCAACGCTTCAAGTTCTTCATGGAACCAAGTCAATGATGAGTAATCTCTAATAACCCAATACAATTTCAATACCTTTTTGGATTCGGCTGGTAATCTTCTAGCACTATCCATGAGTTCAGAGTAAATACCTGGAATACCATTGCCCCCAGCAATAAACACAGCTGTATCAGCATATTTAGCTGGGGTCGCTTCACCATATGGACCCTCAACAGCAACTGTCATACTTGTGGTTTGGTCAGGCTGTTTGGCTAACAATTGATACAAACTATGTGTAACGCCTCCTTTGACCTTACAGTACAAGACAATGTTCTTGTCATCTGGTGTATCAACAAATGTAAATGGATGCGATTGCCAAAAGTATGTTGGTTTGACAAAATGAATAAATGCATGTCCACCCGGCATAGATTTCCAATAACTTGGTTTAGGGATAACCACCTTTAATGTATCATTAGACAATAAGGTAACTTTTGCCTTAGGGAAGCCAAAGACAAACAATCTTGCAATTCTAACAACTCTATCAAAACACCAAACAGCAACAGCAGGATATACAAAGTTGATGTAACCAAATGGTTCAACATGAACCCAAGTACCAGCAACAAACAATGCCGCCATAACAATATGAATTATTAAAAATATTTCATACCAACGTCTTCTAAAAAAAAGCATTGCTTGAACCCAGATGACCCCACCCGCAACGGTAGCAAGAACACCCCAATAAAACCAAGGTTCAACAACTTCTTCACTATAACGTTCACCACCCAAAGCAATGGTGTAACCAACAGAATGAATAACAACAAGCATGTACATAACTCTTGCAATATGACGATGAAAAGTCATGAATGTGGTAAAATTAATACCAGTTAACCATTGCAAGAAATTATTTCTTCCTGCCAAAAGAATAAGTAATGGAATCAACATTGTGGCAATTATACCAGTTCTATCGGAGACATATTTTATTTGAGCCTTGTACTTGGATTCAAACAATGGATCATTCTCAACGTAACCTGTCTTAATAGCATTGACAAGAATTGTGAGTCCATAGAAAAGTACAATAACAATAGTTTCAAATCTAGAAGGGATTAAGTAATCAAAAAGTTTTAAACATTTTTGTTCTTGTGCTTTTTTCTTTTTAAATGTTGCTGGCATGGAAATGTACCTTCTCCAAGCATTCACTGGACCATTGGTAAGTTTCTTTGTAAATCCGGGAAACAAAAACTTGCACCAATGAGGAATGGCATAAAGAATAAAAACCAATAACCAAAATCCCAAAGAAGCTGCTGAGTAGTATAAAGAATCATCATAATTACCTAAGTATTGAAGGTATGCATCCTGAAACAAATCCATTTGTACTGGTGGAAGCTTAATGGGAACATCTATTGGGACCGATTTATTGAAACCAGGAATGTCACTAGCTGATTTGGCATTGTCCACAAAGTAACTGTAAGAGTCCTGAAACCAATTGTCAGCAAGGGTTACATTACCATTTTCAAGACAATAATCAGTAAAAAAATCAATAATAGTAGTGGTATTTCTTTCACGATATGTCAAACATCCAGCAAAAGATGCTAAAAAGTCTTTATTTTTACACAAACAACTGTAAAGTGGCTTTGGACAAAATGAAACTGATCTTCTTAGTTCAAAATTACACGCATAGAACCCCATAGTTGGACCATAACGCATATATTTGACGTCGTCTGCATTTGCACAAACGGCAAGTAATGCACTCACTAAATAGTACCAAAAAAAATTCATTGACTTCTGTATTAAAAAAAAAATGAACAAAATTAGTTTCACTATATTTGGTAGCTTTCAAAAAAAAAAAGGAATAAAAGAATTAGATGGAGGAGAACACATAGGAGGAATAGTCTGGTCTTTTTATATTTGCTGGATATATTTACAATAAAGAGATTGCTATTGAATTAACTTCCCCGTATTCTCCAAATTTCATTTCCAAACAGAAATAGAATTACTGGTTGACAATAAGTTCAGTGTTTTCAAAAATCCTACCATTCATTGGTTAAATCTGAAAGGAGTAAATGAGCTAGGTGGTTTATTTTTTTGTTTTTTGTGGTTCTATTGTTTTATTGATAAATTTGGCAATTTTATCTAATTGATCAAAGGTTAGAATGATTTCCTACAAAATAAAAATAAAATTAATCAAAAATTGCCTTTCCATTGTTGTTATTTGTTAATCAAATTTTTACCAGGTTGTTGAATTTCATACCAACGCCTTCCGATACTTTAGTTCAATAATATAGACGACTCAAACCCTTCATTTGTTTGTATACGAGCAAGGCTGCGAAAAAGAAGCATTTGATTTATTGAATGCAAATATATGTCACTTGAGACCCAAGTTCCTTAAATTTCAATAAATTAACTATCCAAAAAAAGCCTGGGCATTTGGAATAGTATGAAAAGTACGACAAATAAAAAAGAGAATTTTTCACTGTGTGATCCGTATGTGCGATTGACTTTGGAAACGAATCTAACCGAATTGACTATGGCTCAATTAATTCCTTCTTATTTCAGTGTGTGTATTTTGTTGAAATTAATAATAGGAAATAGATTTTCTTGGCATATATTTTATTACAGTATTAAAGAGTATGGTTAGTTTACCGCAAGGCGTGTGGTGGTTGGGGATGAAAAGGTCCATTACCAAAGCCTCCCGCTTCTAGCCAATTTAATTCGTAATATTTTTGTAAATCATAGAAAGCAAGATTATTGTGAAAATTTTTTTAAAAAATTAAGGTTATGTTCCTTGCTAAATATCATAATCGAAATCAGCCAATCACATTCATTCCCGAAATACATTAATTGCAAGGCGATGACAAAGTTGCAATGTGCCAATCAACTTGCAATGCAAGTGAACTTAAATTCAGTTACCACCTTACATGCACTTGTCAAAAAGAGAAAACAAAAAAAAGCAGAAACAAAGCACATGTTTTGCATTGTCACTCTGACTAAAAAAAAAAAAAAAACAATTAAAAAATTCTAATTGAATAAGCCTACACAAATTCCACTTTGAAAATATCCAACAGTTGATTGGATAATCGTCGTATTAGTAAAGTAACGGCTAAACAATAAACCAACAATCTTGAAATGAGAATTAAACAAAAAGTTATCAGTTATGAACGATGATAATATAAGAAGTGGCAAGTAACTAGGGTCATTCATGTCCAGGAGAAATTACTTTCTCCTTAACTTTTCTTTTTTTTTTTTTCTTACTCTTGATCAACTAATCAGATCAATCAGTTGTCCCTAATTTTGAGAGAGCCACTACCTTTCTCTTCTTTAATTATTGGCAATTATAGGGAGTTAAAATTACTTCTATTGGATTGGAATTAAAATATTCATAAAATTGCATTGACAGTTTTAGTAAACATTAAAAGCTTGTAGTTAAGTGGCTATTTGTCAAATGAATCATTGTCTTTTAGTTCATAATAGCTATACCTAATATTACTGGATTAACCAGTAAAGGTGCGCAAAAATTTCATGTCTTGAATGACCGTGATATATTTCTAGCAAAACAAAACTAAGGGATAGACAACAATTCTTACTAAATAGTCTAAAGTTTTGAATGAATAATTGTTTTGAAGTCAAATTTGTACAATGTCATTAATTGTCTAGTATGTTATTGGGTTAATAATAATTTGAATAAGCGCGGATTTTTGCCTAAATTGTTACTAGACTTGACACACAAAGAGTGTTGTGTAACAAAAGATATCACGTAGTAAACCATTTAGAAATAACATAAACACTGAAATTAAATCCCCAAAAATATACGAATATCCACGGCAATTGCTACCACTCAGGCTATTTATTACAGAATAGATTTTTCGTAAAGATTATTCATACTTTGTTATTCGATAAAACTACGTGGAATTTTGTAGACACACCAAATCTTCTTTGATATCACTAAATATTTAATTATTCTTACTATATACAATAAATTACTTTTGTGAAGATTAAGCCCAAATTTGTAATTGCTCATAGAAATCAACTCTCTTGTGTTCAGAATTACCAATTTGTTGACAAGCGTAGTAACGGATTTCATCAACCATGACTGGATGACCACAAGTGACAAATGCAACTGACCCACTAGATTCATTAACTTCATCAGCAACAATGCGTTCAATAGATGGACGTCCTTCCTTAAATTCAATGTGGGATAATCTTGATTTGATAGATTCACTTCCAGTTTCACTATCCTTAGATTCAATCTTCTTGTCTTCGGAGTTGACATCGGAACTAGAAACCTCAGGTCTGGTCACATACAATGTGGTTTGAATATTAGTGTTCTTCAACGCTTCAAGTTCTTCATGGAACCAAGTCAATGATGAGTAATCTCTAATAACCCAATATAATTTCAATACCTTTTTGGATTCAGCTGGTAATCTTCTGGCAATATCCATGACTTCAGAATAAATTCCTGGAATACCATTACCACCAGCAATGAAAACAGCAGAGTCGGCATATTTAGCGGCAGTAGATTCACCATATGGACCTTCAACAGCAACTGTCATACTTGTGGTTTGGTCAGGCTGTTTGGCTAACAATTGATACAAACTATGTGTAACGCCTCCTTTGACCTTACAGTACAAGACAATGTTCTTGTCATCTGGTGTATCAACAAATGTAAATGGATGCGATTGCCAAAAGTATGTTGGTTTGACAAAATGAATAAATGCATGACCACCTGGGATGGATTTCCAATAACTTGGTTTAGGAACAACAACCTTTAATGTATCATTAGATAATAAACTGACTTGAGCTTTAGGGAAGCCAAATACAAGTAAACGACCAATTCTTACCAATCTATCTAAGCACCAAACTGCAACAGCAGGGTAGACGAACCATACATATCCCAAAATATCAACGTGAATCCATGTACCAGCAACGAATAAAACAGCCATAGCTATGTGAATCAATAAAAATATTTCATACCAACGTCTTCTGAAGAAAAGCATTGCTTGAACCAAAATAATTCCACCAGCAACAGTAGCAATAATACCCCAGTAAAAGTACTCTTCAGCTGCTTCAGCGGCATAACGACCTTTCAAGAGAATAGTAAAACCAACAGCATGGATAACAACTAAGACAAACATCACTCTAGCAATATGACGATGGTATGTCATAAAACTAGCATAGTTAATACCAGTCAACCATTGCAAAAAATTATTTCTACCCCCAAGAAGAATTATAAGAGGAACCAACATGGTAGCAATAATACCAGTTCTATCAGAAACGTATCTTAATTGAGCTTTGTACTTTCCAGCAAAAACAGGATCATTTTGAACATACTCGGTGTTGATAGCATTAATAAGAACAACAAAGGCATAGAAAAGTCCAATAGCAATGGATTCAAATCTAGAAGGAATTAAATAATCGAAAATCTTGAAACAATTTTGTTCTTGGGCTTTCTTTTTTCTAAAAGTAGCAGGCATGGAAACATATTTTCTCCAAACATTAACCGGTCCATAGGTTAATTTTTTGGTAAGACCTGGGAATAAAAATTTACTCCAGTGAGAAACACCACAAATGAGAAAAACCAATAACCAATAACCTAAGGCAGATGCGGAATAGTATAATGAGTCATCATAATTTCCCAAGAATTGACTATATGATTTCTTGTATAATTCCATTGTTGCTGTTGGTAATTTTATAGGAACATCTACTGGCACTGATTTGTTAAATCCAGTAATTTCACTTGTGTATTTTGCATTTTCAAGGTAGTATTGGTATGATTCTTCATACCAATCTTCAGCAACTGTAACATTACCATATTTATGACAATATTCCACTAAAAAATTAATATTTGAAGTATCATTTCTATTATCATAAGCAAGACACCCAGCAAAAGTACCTAACGAGTTCTTGTTGCCACAGTAGCAACTATACCCCAGTTTCTGACAGAAGGTTGCAGACCTTCTTATTTGTAGATTACAAGCATAGAATCCCAAACTTGGACCATACTTAGTATATGGTGCACCTTTTCCTTCTGCTGAAACAACAGCAGCAAACAAAGTAGTTGCTAAGTAGTAGAAGTAGATAAGCTTCATTGGCTTTTAAGCTGATGGTTGATATCTGTTGATTGTTGAGTAAAGAAAAAAAGGATACTTCCAACTGCAGGGAATATTGCTTCTATTTATAGTGAGGAAAATCAAATAGATTCTGATATATATGGAAATTTCCGATGGCCAATTAACCAGCCTTATGTTTTGTTTTACTTTGAAATTGCTTAAAATTACCCAATCAATGGTCTGAGGTATACAAATATGTACACATATAGTTTGTTTCTAGTTTTGTGCTCTTATTGTTTTAATACTTTGCACCATTTTTATCTAATTGATCAGTAGACTTTAAACTAAAAAATGGATGATACATACAAATACAAATACAAATACAAATTACAAAACCTAAACCAAAACCAAAACCAAAGACAAAATGTTTTTTATTAGAAGGTTACCATTGTTATATTTATTCTATCGTTTAATATGATTCACAAAATTAAAAGTTTCTTAAAACATTTCTTATTCTTGAGATCATATAAGGTAACGAAGAATCAGGAATTTTTTGATACTGACTATTAATTTTTCTTGTTGCTCTTTAACCTTACCCTAGATCTGTTCCTTAAATTATTTTTTTTTCTTGTCAGTGTCAATGATCATCACTCTTGGCTAACCTCATGGCCTTCAATTCCCTTGTCTAAACCGGAATGAATCAACTAACTGTTTAATTAATTAGTTATTCATAGGTATTATTTTTTTTCTGGGCATTGGTGTAAGCGCTACCACACAATCATGTTATTTCTTATTTGATATTAAAATGTGAGTAATTGACCCACGCCTTGCTTTAAAAATCTAGCAGTGGGGGTAATTTCAAAACAGAAGTTGGACGGTTATCGAAATTCACAATCCCCGCCCCTTTCAATTTCACTTAAATTCATCCAATAGAATTTATTACCGAGCGACACAAAGTCTGCCTTATTTAATACAGTGTTTATGTGCCACCTTAAATGCAGCGCAAAAAAAAAAGGTGTAACCCCCACTCTTGTTCTGTGGAATACAACAGCAACTTAATCCATGTAAATTCCGTCATCTGTGTTACGTAAAACTAAAATGAAAAATATGAAACTAACATACCACTATTACGCAATCGACCGGTTAAGTCGGTTTCTTTAATTTCCATGCAGATCAATACTTTACAACATCAAAAACGATCAGCCAAAGATACAAAGCAATTTATTATTGACATCTCAAATATATCCACATTCATGAAAACTTGTATGAACTAAGATATCGACGAATTAATCCGTCTCTTTGTATATTCTTTGTTAGTCGACTAATAAGTGGCTTAACTCACCTGAAATTTTATTTTACAGAATAATTTTTGATACAGTCTTGGCATTACAATTAAATAATTCTGTAGAGATTTAACCAATAATATCTGAGTCAAATGTTCAACGTTTAAAATTACTTACTAAGTGACTCATCGGATAATCAGAGTATCTCTGATAGGATATAATTCAAAGTATGAGACTGCTGAATTCCTGAACAATTTTCGAAATGCCATTAGCCAACCAGTGATCAATGATTAACACAAACAAATGGCATTTCCGTAAAATTAACCGTTGTGTAACAATACTGAGCTCAAAATAGCCAAGATGTCAAGGGAGATTAAGGGTTTATAATTGAATCTTTGTTTTGTTTCGATTGGAGGGTCAATGAACGCATTATTTTAAGTTTTTTTTTTTTTTTTGAGATGAGTTTCTTTTTTTTTTTTCCAGTGAGTGTTTTTGCAGATGCAGCCATTTTCAGATGCCAAAGTTCGCGTCTTATTGTATTGAAAAGAGTATTGTATATACGAATATTACATATGATAGGGCCACGTGAGTAACATTAATAAGAGTTATAGAGAGAACAATAGCTCATGAAGTGAGAATGCATGAACTATCAAACTAATTTGGTACAATATGTGTATCATTAAGCAAGAATGATGACGGTTAATGTTGTCAATATATGTGATCAACAGTGGTGTACCATCCAGTATTGGTCATGATTTAATCAACTTAGAGATATAGTAAGGGGAAAAAGTAAAAATCTACAATAACTTCCGCAGACCCGAATTAATTACTTTAGTCAGCTATTTTTTACATAGAGAAGTGGTGATGAAGCGGTATAATGGTAACTACAGCAACAAGAGTGCATTAATCAGTGCTATAAGATAAAACTTGTGACTGATAAGTTCTCATTAGTTTTTAGTCAATATTTTAACAAAAACTTTACAATAACAGGAATTGTAAAATAAAAATGTTTGACCAATTAACCTTGAAATCAAATCACCAGAATGTAAAGTATGTAATTCATTAATGATTTCCATCGTCAATGTAGACAAGTATATCTCCTTTTTTAAAGTGAGTGGCTAGAAGTGTATTTAGAGTTTGTGGAGTGTCTTGTGGTGGGTTTATAATCTTATTTCACCAACCTTACTAGTTTTTTAATTTATATCCATTCTTAAAAAAATAGTCGCGTAGATCATCCCAATGGTCAATTGAGTTATAATAATACAAGAAATATTCAGTACATGTATCCAATTAAGGATTTTTTTTTTTTGAAATGACCATCAATTCAATTTGTACTATATTGCTGTAATTAACTGTAAAGTTCTAGTTATTACACTAACTGTGGGTGTAATTGCTTTCTTACAATATTACCCTTGCCACAAACTGTATCTAATTGCTCTATTAGAATTGGCTATGAAGTAAAGATACAGTAACAACAATATATGATAAGATTTATTTTTAATTCAAGAATCATCTGCCATTGAAAAAAAAAAAAAAAAAAAATTAAGGATGGTTTAACTCACCCATTGTCTTTATTTTTCTATTCTTTCATGTGAATCTGATGTATTTCTACTTTTATTTCTCTTAAAGAAAATCAAACGTTTGACGAGAAGTATATTCAATTAATCTTCACATAGTACAAGCTTTTAGCGGAACATTACATAAGATGTTTCAGCGAATATCCGTTCCCCATGTTTCATTTCATACAGTAATCAATGAACATGTACAGTACATGTACCTACGCCGTAGCCTCTTTTTTTTTTTTCTTCTTCTTCTTCTTTACGGAGTGAAATATAATACTGCATGGCAGGTTTATGCAATTCCTTAAAGAGGACATTTAATTGCATCGGTCTTATCAGGTCATATCTAGAATCCCATCCTTAAATATTTTCCTGCATAATTCTTAAAAAAAATATCAATTGGTGTACACACGTACTGACCGAGCCATCCATTGAACCGGAAGACATTTTGAACCGAGCAATTCTTGTCGTAGCAAAAGATAATATTACACACACTCACACACATTTCATGGCGAGAATCAAATTTGTTGGTCTAGTCACTATATTTTTAATACCCAGAAAGGCAAATGAGAGAACTCGGCAAAATAATAAAACAACAAAAAAAAAAAAAAAAACTGACGACGAAATTGTTGAATACAATTTGACTCACATGAGTTGCCAATGATAAGGTTAAACAATTGTAAAGTACAGTATGTATATTATACAGTATACACCAGGAGCTTATACATGCAAGTTTCATAAGGTGATCTTTTCTTATACACACAATTGAATGATTTTTATTTCAATTGATGAAAAACCAACAAAATAAAAAATGAGAGCAATACACGACAATCCTGTATATAACCACATGCCCCTAATAAAACTCAACAAAAAGTTTTTTTTGGGTAAAAGAAAAAAAAAAAAAAAAAAAAAAATTTAAGGCTGCAGCAAAAACAAAAAGAAATTTATTCTCCCTTTCGATTATTGGTAGCTTTATTATTTGAGTATATAGATTAGATAGTTTTCTCTCACCTTTTTAAAATAAAATTTTCTTCCTTTCTTCTTCTTCTTTTTTTTTTTTCATTATCTATTATCTTGATATTCAATCGCCCTGCCCCTTTTTTTTTTCTCCTTAATAGATCAGTTTTAGGAGTTAATAACAAGAACGATGACTACTACAATTGAAGAACAAGTCGAGATTGCCGATATCACCAAGTTGAACGCCATCGCAGCCGGTACCAATAAAAAGATACCTAGAGTTGTGGCTGCCGGTTTGGGTGGTAAATTAATGGGTACTGCCGATTTGGTTAAAGTTTCAGCAGAAGATATCACTAAGGATTCTATGGAATCATTGGCTGAAAAGGATGCCAGAGAAAAGGCTAAATATGCCAACAAGAAGCATATTTCTGAAGAACCATGGACTATGGGAAATTTTACTCAAAAAATTAATTGGCTTAATATGATTTTGGTTGTTTTCATTCCTGCCTATGGTTTGTATAATGCCATTTATTATCCACCACAATTCAAGACTTTGATTTTGGCCCTTACCATGTATGTTTTTGCCGGTTTATCCATTACTGCCGGTTATCATCGTTTATGGTCACATAAATCTTATGATGCCGCCTTACCAGCCAGAGTATTCTTTGCCTTTTTTGGTGCTAGTGCCATTGAAGGTTCCATTAAATGGTGGGGTCATTCTCACAGAGTTCATCACAGATATACTGATACTTCAAGAGATCCATATGATGCCAGAAGAGGTTTCTGGTTTTCTCACATGGGTTGGATGTTGACTAAAGCTCATCCAAAGAACAGAGCCAGAGCTGATATTTCTGATTTGGTTACTGATAAGGTTGTTACTTTCCAACACAGACATTATTTATTAATCATGGTTTTTTCTGCTTTTATTTTCCCATCTTTGGTTGCTGGTATCTTTTGGGGTGATTACTGGGGTGGATTTATTTACGGAGGTATTTTGAAATCTTTTATTACCCAACAAGCTACTTTCTGTGTCAATTCCTTGGCTCACTGGATTGGGGTTCAACCATTTGATGACAGAAGAACTCCACGTGATCATGTTTTGACTGCTTTTGTTACATTTGGTGAAGGTTACCACAATTTCCATCATGAATTCCCAAGTGATTACAGAAATGCTTTGAAATGGTACCAATACGATCCAACCAAAATTTCTATTTGGGCTATGTCTAAAGTTGGTTTGGCTTGGAACTTGAAGAAGTTTTCCCAAAATGCTATTGAACAAGGTTTGTTACAACAACAACAAAAGAAATTGGACAGAATGAGAAACAAATTGAACTGGGGTTCTAAAGTTGAAGAATTGCCAGTATGGACTAGAGAAGAATTTAATGAAAGAGCTAAACTGGAAGGTTTGATTATCATTTCCGGTATTATTCATAATGTTAAGACTTTTATTAAAGAACATCCAGGTGGTCAAGCTGTTGTTAGAGCTTCTTTAGGTAAAGATGCTACTAAGGCTTTTAGTGGTGCTGTTTATGCCCATTCAAATGCTGCTCATAACTTGCTTGCCACAATGAGAGTTGCCGTGGTGAAGGATGGTGACATCAACACCAACACTTTTGATGTTCAACAAGAATTGATGGCAAAGGAAAAACAATCATGATCTGGGGTTTTATGTTTTTTTTTTAGTTTCGTTCAATTGATTTAGTTTATTATTATTCATTTATATCTTATATATTGTTTATATTTAGATTTGTATAGGGGAGTTTGATTTTTTTTTTTTTATTATATAGTAAAATTATTATTTTGTTACAGTATGTTTTTTTTTTTTAAACAGAAATTTTCATTTGTAAATGTGTGGGGGTGGGTAAAGGGCGGAAAGATTAGGATACATTGTACATGTACAGTATATGTACCGAAAGTACCCTTGTTTTAACGGTGTGCTGTAAACTGTATGTACATCACCTGATACAGGAAAGTTTCGGAAATCTATATTTTGGGCTTTTGACTATAATTTTTTTTTTTTAGTTTAAAGTTGATAGGGATTTGAAAGATTCAGAGAGTACACGACTAGCAAACCCCCTTAGGGTAAAAAAAGACAAAAGTTGTACTTGGTATTAATTTGAGACAGGAAAATGTTTTCCTTAACCTTACAGTAACTGGTATACTCAATATGAAATAAATATACAACGTAACAAGATTGACATTACTGTAGTGGTTATTATTAATGTATTAACTTTCCACGATGAATCCCAAAGAAATCAAATTCCACCGAAAGAAAGAACGAAAGAAAAAAAAAATCGAACCACATTTACTTCAAAATGAACCGATTTTAATTGTGCGAAACTACACGATGTTTTTCTATTTTTTTTTTTGCAACCAGCGTTTCTTCCGTACAATTGTGAACGTATTGTACAGAAATCTGCTGATTTACACATCGACCATGCATGAAAAAGTCTGTAATTAGTATCAAATTGTATTGCTTACTTAAACATTTACTTTGATTTTTTTTTTTGCAAAGGAAAAGTTCTTATCCAATAAGATCATTTCTAAAAGTAGATACTTTATGGGGTTTGAAGTTTAAAAGTTTTTCCATATTTTGTATAAATAGTGTTAAATAATATCGGATTTTTATTTCAAATTAATCTTATTCTATTCTTTTTGATTTTAATTTCTACATTATCATTAAAATCATCTTATCCTCCACTTTGTTATTAATTATATTACATATTCAATAATGACTCCAACTGCTGTTAGATTATCACAACAATTTAAAATTGTTCCACAATACAAATATTTTGTTCGTCGTATCCCACATTTTGCTACTTGGGCTACTGGTATTGCTATTTTCTTTGGCTGGCCACATGCTTGGGTTGAAACAAGTAATTGGGCATGCAATGCTCCAGATACAAACCATCAATTCTTCACTTAATTTTGATTTGATTTTGTTTTAATTTTAGTTTAAGTTTTGGCTACTATGAGACACATATAGTTGAATTAGTTGATCATTTTCTATTTTAGTTCTTTACTTTATTTATGCTTGGGCAGGATAAAAACATATATATATATATATATATATACATACAGGTTATTCGTTTTTTTTTTTTTTTTAATCTTAATTTAAGAAAATTGTAGAACATGATGGTGAATTAAAAGAGGTAAAACGACTCAATATTTGTGTACAATCCATTTAAGGGTTTTATGTATTACAATAGTATAGTACAAACTTTAAAATTTCAATCTTGGAGTACATTATAACTGTACTAACAGACAATCCAAGTATATCCTGGTAATTTTAACAATTTACGATAATTAGGTGTACATATACATACTAAACACAAAAGTCGTGTACTTTCAACTTTTGGGCATAAATTTTGACCAACTTGTCGTGAAATTATTCGAAAAATTGCGGAAGTTCAAAGAAAGAAAAAAAAAAAAATGAGATTAAAAAAATCCAATGTAACCGGCAACAGACTGATAAAGCAATTATTCCTATGTCAAAACCATTTCAACCAATCAGTGATGTGCTTAATACATCATCATCAAAACATAAGACACAATCATTTAATGAAATATATGGAGAACCAGAGAATTTTCTAGAAATTGAAGTACGAAATCCTTTAACTCATGGATATGGACTGAATTTATTTACAGATTATGAAATTATTTGTAGAACAAATATTCCAGCATTTAAAAAAAGAAATAGTAAAGTTAGAAGAAGATATAGTGATTTTGTTGCATTTAAGAAAATTTTAGAAAATGAAACAACTAGAGTAATAATACCTTCATTACCTGGTAAAATATATTTAAATCTGAATAAATTTAATGATTTGAATATTGAACAAAGAAGACAAGGATTGGAGAAATTTTTAATAATTGTAAGTGGACATCCTTTATTACAAACTGGTTCTAAATCCTTAATTGAATTTATTCAAAATGAAAAATGGGATCCTAAACAATATGCATTTTGATATTAACCATACGTTTACGTTTACGTTTACATTTACATTTTTATTTGGTTTTTAATTTTTTTTTTCTTTCTTTTTTTTTTTTCAAATGTTTTAGGGGACCTCTTTTCATCAATAGTGAATTTCCAAAGCCGATATTCATAAAATATATGTATATATACATAGGCGTTGTTGCTAGATCCGTAATACATAAACTGTTTTATTCGCTGATTACAGCACATTGTGGGGGGGGGTGCGTGAGAGAGAAAAGAGCGAGATTGAGAGTTGGGTTGGCCTCAGTTTGCGTCAACCGCCGGTAAGTAAGGACCTCATATTTGACGGTTATTCAAAGTCAATGAATTTATATCTCCACATTTCAAATTCTCTTCAACTTAAACTCCGGAATATATTCTGCCAATATTCGAATGATCTTTGTTCATTCGTTTGTTAGTTTTTCATTTTTTTTTTTCCCTTTCCCTGCCTTTATGCACCAGCCAATTCTGTAAAACTGAAAATACGCCCCCACCCCCCTCCATTTTTTTTTTTTGTTGTATGAAAGGGAGTGGGGTTTTTGGCCGCCATTAAAGAAAAGTGATGGACTTAGAGAACCGGTATTTACACGCTCATAATATTTTACGGTATTTGGAACATTAAAAAAACGTGACATCCAAGCTAAAAAAGCTATCATTATCACCAAATACCGAAATATGGATAATGCACGACCTTTGTTCTATTTTCTTATTGGCCCAATTGACCTGCAAGTTTAGCTTTTTTTTTTTTTTCTCCATTAACAAAGAAATTGAATAATTTTTCAATTGTTTCTAATCACCTGATCTGGTCACAAAAGGAAAAAATTAACGGGAAATTAATCTTATCCACCGAATTCTTACAATGAGCTTAATACAGAACTTTAATACTTTCCTAAACTTGAAATATCTGATACACATGATTTAGTCTGCTAAAAAAAAAAAAACAAAAAATTGATCAAATTAACTACCTATTAACACTTATCTTAACACATTTTCACATACATTATTATAGTACTCCAGATTCAATTGCTTGTAAATCAATACGTGTTTGAAAAATTTTTTTTTTTATTTTTGGGTTATTATTATTTTTATTTTTCCAAATATATTTTTTTTATGCGGAGAAACAATGCAGTACACTAAAATTAAAATTTTTAAAGGCTGCATTTTATCTTAACACCCAAAGAAAATTTTTTTTTTTTTTTTTTTTACCCAAATTACGCCCCACTTCTAAAAAGAGAGACAATCATGTAATGTATCATCCTCCTCCTCCTCCTCCTCCTCCTCATCCCCCCTATCTATTATATTCTATTCTATGCAATTGTATAATATCCGTTGTTAGGAAAAGCAATTATTTTTGTGACTTTTTCTTTGGCCGTCTTCACTCCGAGATTTTTAACTTATCGCCTTAATTAACTAGAAAAACTCAATTGATGATGAAAATTGCCAGGGGATAGAAGAGGGGCAGAAATAAATCCGTATCAATATAAATAGCCCCCGAAATTCATCTCTTTCATCTCAAAAATTTTTTTTTCATTTTATTTTATTTCCTCTTTATTAAATCAACAAGATAGATCAATCCTTTTAATCGATTCATTTATTTTATATTTACAACAAGAAACAAAAAACTTCAAACTCAATTGCAATTTTTAAAAAAAAATGTCCATTCCAACTACTCAAAAAGCTATTATCTTTGAAACCAACGGTGGTAAATTAGAATACAAGGATATTCCAGTTCCAACTCCAAAAGCCAATGAATTGTTGATTAATGTCAAATACTCTGGTGTTTGTCACACTGATTTGCACGCTTGGAAAGGTGATTGGCCATTGGCTACCAAATTGCCATTGGTTGGTGGTCATGAAGGTGCTGGTGTTGTTGTTGCAATGGGTGAAAATGTTAAAGGTTGGAAAGTTGGTGATTATGCCGGTATTAAATGGTTGAATGGTTCTTGTATGTCTTGTGAATATTGTGAACAAGGTGCTGAACCAAATTGTGCTGAAGCTGATTTGTCTGGTTACACCCATGATGGTTCTTTCCAACAATATGCTACTGCTGATGCTGTTCAAGCTGCCAGAATCCCACAAGGTACTGATTTAGCTAATGTTGCTCCAATCTTGTGTGCTGGTGTCACTGTTTACAAGGCATTGAAGACTGCTGATTTACAACCAGGTCAATGGGTTGCCATTTCTGGTGCTGCTGGTGGTTTGGGTTCATTGGCTGTTCAATATGCTAAAGCCATGGGTTTAAGAGTTGTTGCCATTGATGGTGGTGAAGATAAAGGTGAATTTGTTAAATCTTTGGGTGCTGAAGTTTTTGTTGATTTCCTTAAAGATAAAGACATTGTTGCTGCTGTTCAAAAAGCTACCAATGGTGGTCCACATGGTGCTGTCAATGTTTCAATTTCTGAAAAGGCTATTAACCAATCTGTTGAATATGTTAGAACTTTAGGTAAGGTTGTTTTGGTCGGGTTACCAGCTGGATCTAAAGTTACTGCTCCAGTTTTTGATTCTGTTGTTAAATCTATTCAAATTAAGGGTTCTTATGTTGGTAACAGAAAGGATACTGCTGAAGCCGTTGATTTCTTCTCTAGAGGTTTGATTAAATGTCCAATCAAGATTGTTGGTTTGAGTGAATTGCCAGAAGTTTACAAATTGATGGAAGAAGGTAAAATCTTGGGTAGATACGTTTTGGACAACTCCAAATAATTGCACAATTTAAAGTAAAATAAAAATACAAAAAAGAGTTTGATACTTTTTTTTTATTATTATTTTGTTGATTTTATGAAGCAACATTAGCTTGCTATGATTATTATTAAGTGCTACATTTTTTATATATATATAATTAAATAGTGTATTTCGGTATATCTATTAAATTAATGTGATGAATGTTTTTGAATTGAAAATTAAAAAAAAAAAAAATTGCCTAATTCGTAGAACAACAAAAGAAACCTTCTATTGTAAGATTGGAATATTGGAATATTGGAATATTGATTTATAAATGGCGTATTACATATGTGTATATTATTGTACAGTATATTGTATATGTGTTTGTGTTCTTGTTTTTGTTTTTGTTTGTTTCTGAATGTAATATAAGAAGAATTCTATTGAACTAATTCTTTCCATAAATATGGTGTGAATACTATAATAGCAGTAAATAAAGCATCAAAAGCTTCAACTAATGCAATTGGAAAACCAGCCAATCCTCTATTTACAAAATTAATATAAATTGCATAAAAAGCAACACTAAAGAAATGATTAAATAATAACATTGGGAAGGGTAACATACCACATAATAATCCAATTGGTCCATTAACACATTCACCACCTCTTTCAAAATATCTAAAACAACCATTTTGTAAAATCTTTAATGCTTTTTTATCAGCAGCAAATAAAGAATATAATGCAATTGATAAAGTATTGATAACAGAATCTAAATTCTTTCTTTTTCTATGGAAAACTTTCATTCTTTGTGCAATTAATTGATGATCACCTAAATCTGGAACAAATTTAGGATGTAATAATTTTGCCAATAATACACTATCATTTAAACCAACAGTCATACCACCACCAGTTAAAGGATGTCTCATATTTAAAGAATCACCCAATAAAATAAATCCAAGATGATTTTCACTTCCTTGTTTCATAGCTGAAAGATATTGATTTGGCATAAGTCTAAATTTTCTTTCTTCTAATGCAATTTTAAATGCTGGAAGTGTTTCTTTTGGAATTATTGGTAATATTTGATCTCTTAAATATGTATAAACTTCATCATTTGCAGATGATGGTGGTTTTGTTGAAGCATAAGCACATAAAACACGAGTTTCATTAGGTGATACAGGATAAATTAATACTGGAGAATGATCACCTAAAAGAACATGACCTTTTCCTTCAACTGGTAAAATTGCATCTTTCAAATATAATCCAATGAAATATGAACCAATAGTTGGAACATTATCTTGACTTAATTCTTTTCTAAATTTTGAATATATACCATCACAACTAATGACTAATTTTGCATGATATTCAACAACTTGATCATTTTCTTTAGCTTGAACACCAATAACAATATTTGAATCAAATGGATCACGTAATATTTTAGTAACTGTTGCTTCAACAGCAGTAACATTTGGTTCATCACGACAAATTTGTCTTAAATTCATAAGAAAATCACCATGATGGAAAGCAACCCCACGAACTCTTTCATCATTATCCCAAGATTCAATATCAAGAGTAGAATCATTATCAATCTTGTCATTTTCTCCATCAACAACATCTGGAACAGGTTTCATTGGATTAGTGATATTGGCATCTTTCTTTAATGGATATGGGATAGTTACAGTATCATTATGATATTTGATATAATAACCAGTACAATTAACAGCTCTAATATTATTAATAGATTTAACCATACCTAATTCTCTCAAGGCTTTAATACCTGCTGGTTGCATCAATTCACCAACAATTCTATCTGGTTTAGACCAATCTCTTTCTAAAATCAATACTTTACGACCTTGTCTGGCCAAAGCAGTGGCTATAGTTGGACCAATCACACCGGCTCCAATAACAATAGCATCATAATGAGTGGAAGTTGTCATAGTTTTCTAATAAAAAAAAATCTTGACTTTTATTTTATTTAAAAATAAAAAAATTGAGGTGGGGAGGGAAAAGGTAATAACTGAAAAAAAAAATAAAATAATAAATAAATCAGAACCGCACTTGTTGAAAGTTGTTCTATATTTAAGATAATGAAAGCAAAAGAAAGGAACTACCTTGAATAGTGAAAAGTGAAAAGTGAAAAGGGTAAAGGGTAAAGGGTAAAGATGAGGCTGGAAAATATATCCCTATTTATATTATTTATTTTATCGTAGATATTTCAAATAAATAAAAACCAAAATAAAAATTTTTTTTTTTTTTTTTCCATAAGGTGATATTTAAAGAAAGAAGGAAAAATCAGGTTAAGATTCAATAATAATTGTACAAAGTACACAGTACGTGAAAATGTAATACTGTATTAATCGCATTTTAATATGGCACAAGTTTATGTACTGTAACAAAAAATAATCAGACCGTTTTTTTTCTGTTCATCGTATAAGAAATTGAATTTTTTTCTGTTAAAGGAACGACGACAAGAGATGTCAATATACTGTAGAAGAATTGATAATCATTGCTTGGTTTTTTTACGATATATGATTTACTATACAGTATACTACAGTAAAGTATTACAAATAATAATCATCATTAAATTACAGTTATCTTATTGGTTGAATTAACTAAATATCAATACAACAAATATATTTCTATTCTTCTTAAAGAAATCGATTTTTTTTTTTTTTTTCCGTTTATTAAACTCATCGAAGTTCAATCTGTTCCAACGAACAACTAATTATTAACTGCGCCTGGAAGGACAGTAATGAAATGTAAAAAGGTATGAAAACATTAACCTCATGATACGACCACTTATCGCGTTTACATTTGCATGTGATATTTTTTTTTTTTACTTTGGTTAATTACAAAACGGTACGTACGGCCGTTTAAGTAAACGATAAAAACCCTAAATAACGCGTGGCTGCATAGTATTGACAGTTGTTGCAAAAAAAAAATTATTTTTTTTCTCTTTATACAAAAAACTTACCATTCATCTTCTGGATGATTAATATATTAAACTGTATATTCTTTATAATTTATTGGGGTTTTTCCTTATACACAATATCTATTCACTATCATCTTCATCATCATCTTCATCCTCATCTTCCTCTTCCTCTTCCTCTTCCTCTTCCTCATCTTCGTCTTCACTTTCTTCTTCATCAGCTTCTTCTAACCATGTAATGAATTTACTTGTTAAAGTTCTGACTTCTGAATCTTCACCTTGTTTCCACCATGATAAAATATTATCTTCATCAATAACATCCAAATCATACAATGTTTTTACCGCAAGGAATAAAATAACTTGATTATATGAAGAATCTAAAATTTGAATTTTATTTTCTAAAATATTCAATAAATCAATTTCTTCTTCTGGACTAAATACTTGTCTCTTGTACATTAATCCCCATCTAGAAAATATCTTGGTAGCAGCTTCTTGTGGTTTTAAAGTATCAGTAGCAATGAAATCAACAATTTTATTTATTAAAGCTTGAGTAGTTACACTTCTAACTTCATGATAAGTGACATTCATAGACATTCTTAAAGTATTCAATTCTAATAATGCAGTATCTATATCATGATTATTTTCAATAGCACGAATAACAGTAGCATAACCTTCTTTAGAAAAATCTTCTTCTTCATCTTCTTCAAATTCACTATCAAATGGTCCTGCTCCACTTTCACTCATGATTGAATTGGTTGAATGTCTACGTCTATGTTTGTTTGATTTTGTTCTCTTATTTGTTATTGATGTAATGGATTCATCAGAAAAGTTCAATGATTTCATTTGATAAATTATACCCGAGTAATTATCACCACCAATAGATTCATCTTCATAACTTTCACTTTCTACTTCAGATTCATAGGCATAACCTTTTCCATCTTCTCCCACTAATTCAACATCCTTAATAGCCAATGAAGGAATATGTGGTTCATCTCCATTGTCTATCTCTTCTTCACTATCATCAGCAAAATTGGTATCAAATGCGTCATTTGCAACTATTGGAGTTTCAACTATCTTAACATTATTTGGAATGATTTTATCATCACCAATCACCACATTAAATCCAATAACTGATCCAGATGATAAAGTTACATTTTTTCCTATAGTGGCATCAGCAGCAACAATAGCATGATTTAATATACAATTATCTTTAATAATAGCATTATCCCAAATATAAGAATTTTCAATAATCACATTATCTCCAATAGTACAATTTCTACCCACAACAGATTTCTTAATAGATGTGGCTTCACCAACTTTGGAATTTCTACCAATTGAAGTGGAATTACCAATTTTACAAGATTGGGCCAAAACAATTTTATCTTCCTTGTAAATATTATTTAGTTCATAAGAATAAGAACTTCCTTCAACAAGATTTGAATCAAGAACTAAAGGATAACACCATCTTGCTAAAATATCTTGTGAAATTGCATCATAAGTACCCCAACTTTCAACTCTAGCAGCATATTCCGAACTTTCTTTACTGATATATGCATAAATGGTTTTTTTCAATAAATCAGAAGTTAAAACACCTTTGACAAAATCACTTCTTAAAGATTGATAATCAAAATTTTCTTGAAAAATTTGTGGAACATGAGGAGTACAAATATCAACATGACAATCAATTAAATCATTACGAATCATAATATCGCCAGTGATATCCTCCAATAGTTCAGGATCCATACTGACACTGGTTTTTTTACCATCAACAGGTGGGATTCGTTGATAATAGAAACATCTATTTGTTTCCTTGTCCAAAACAAATGTTGCTGGATCCACTTGAGATCTGGTTCTATGTAATGGAGATGCTTGGTTTAAAACCATGGTAAGAATATGATCTTTATCTTGGGCTTTTTTTTGTTTATGAAATTGCATAACCTTATTAAAATCTATATTTGTGACAACATCACCAGAAACCAATAAGAAATCACCAGTGATCAATCCACGATTATCTAAATCTCTCATGGCATCACCTACTGATCTTGATTCAATGGACATCACGGTAGTAACAGTAAATGGTGAATGATCACTTACCCATTTTGAATTTTCAATATATTCTTGAACTTGATCTGCATGAGCAGAACACATAAGAAATACTTCATTTACACCTGATGTTGCTAAAAATTCCAAAGTATATTCAATTAATGGTACATTTGCCAAAGGTAAAAGACATCTTGGATGAACTGCAGTTAATGGCATGAATCTTGTTTCAAAAGAGTCAGTTAAAACAATTGCTTGGAATCTTTCATCAATTAAATCCTTCAGTTTCTTTGACTTTGACTGGGAAGTCGTCTGTCTTTTTGATTTAGGAGCCATTACTGATAGTTCTAAGGTTTCTTTAATAAAAAGAGGTAGTACACAATTCTCATTGACAAAAGCCAAATAAAAAAAATTTTTTTTTTCTTTATTTCTTACCATTTGGATTGAACTACGCACACACCCCCAAGGCATACGAAATAATCGGCGGATACTGTAAAATAAGTGAATACACATAAATTTTCAATTTTTTTTTTTAATGATTACACTTGATATTAATTACTGGCATTAAAGATTTATTAATTCGTTACGAAAATTAAAATTAAAAAAAAATAAAAAATTAGTATATAAAATTAAATAAAAGGGTTTTAAAGAAGCAAAAAGGTTATATACAATTCAAAACTAAAGGAGTCTATTATATTTATTGGCTATGAGTATTATCTGGGACTTTAACAGTGGTAGCAGCAGCAGCAGTAGCAGCTTGAGATTTTTCTTTAGCAAGTCTAGCTTCTTCTAATAAAAGTTTATCTTCAGCTTCTTTTTCCATAATGATTTTTCTCCATTCTGGAATTGGCTTTGGTTTCTTTTTATTAATTTCTTCTTCTTTCATTGCCAATAAAATAGTACCCAATAATAAAATAATAGTAATACCTTGAGCATACATTCTTGCTTGAACAGCTTTTTGAGCAGTAGTCATAATTTTATCTCTGTTAACGAAAACCCAAGAACCATATAATGAACCAGCCCATGCACCAATAATAATCTTATATTTGTTATCATTCAATACTGTAAAACATTTATCACCAAATGATAAATTAGTCCATTCTCGATATTCTTCAATGTATTTGTTTTGAGTATAATCTGATTGATGCATTTTTCTATCAAATTCCACTGAACCTTGATCAGCATAAAAGGCAGCAACAGAAATAGTTGGCATAGTTAAAATGGCAGCTTTAATACTTGGATTAAAAGTAGCAAATTTTGCTGCATGTCTGTGCTTTAAATATTGGAAAAGACCTACTGAAAGAACACCACCATATACTAAACCTTTAGTACCTTCGGCAAGGATATGGGAAATATGGGCATCTTTTTCTTCTTTAGTTAAAAGTTTCATTTTTGATTTAAAATTGTGGAGTAGAATTAATAATTAAATATGTAGTAGAAATAAAATTCAAGGAAAAAAAAAAAAAAAAAAGAATTCGTAAGTAATTAAAGGAGTTTTTATAATCAAGATAAATTTTTTTTTTTCTTTCTTTTTTTTTTTTCTAGAATATTTAGTGGTAGGAATAAACCGGAATTTGAAATTGAAAAATAAATAAAAAATTGTCGCAGTACAATAGTTGATTCCAAAGCCCTTAATGGTTAAAATCTTTTTTAATATTTTCGCGCGGGAACTGAAGTAGAATTAACTGAACTGAAACTAAACTAACCAGATTATTAATACACACAGTGAAAAAAAAGAAACGGGATAAAACAAACAAACTAAAAGAGAGAATTTTCTGATATCATTCGATTATATTCTCTAAGGTGCATTATACACTTGTACACAGTTACAAAATAAAAAAAAAGTCATGGATTATGGGGTATCGCAAGTCTAGTCGGGTCTTTTCTTTTATTATAAAATTCTCTCGGATATGGTTACATTCATCATTTCCAAACTACTGTACTTGTATAATAGTGTGTGGTATATTTCGATGAGCCCCCTCCTTCTCCCAAGGCAATAATGTCTTTCGACAAGATGAGCCGAAGACTGGCGACAAAACTAATATCGGAAGTTTGACATAAACTATATAGCCCTGCGGGTTTTATTTCTTGGGAGAGTCAAATCAAGCAATGGTTTTTGCCATTGTAACTGTAAACTTGATTAGAGGTGGTGGAAAATCTTTTGTGTAAGATATATCATTGCATCGTAAGAAGAAATCGGACTCAGTACGGACAGATAGATTCAATATATAAGAGTCATTGACGGGGATTCTAGTCCTCTAGTCACATCATTAGATCTTGCAAATAAAACAATAGAATTCTTTGTTTTTTGAGCAAAATTCTTCTTTGCAGTTTATTTTTATAATCTATATTTGAGTAAATTTCGTGTTAACTGTTTTGGGAATTCAATTCCATTTATTAAATTCAAATATTATGGCTTATTATTTTACATAAAAGGAATGAAAAAGGGCGCTAATCCAAAAAAAAAAAAAACGAAAAAAAGAAAAAAAAGTTAAATATCGAACAGATAAACTTAAAAGAAAAAAAAACCAACAAGAAAACATCACACATTTTTTAACAGGTTTTTAATTATCTATATCATTCCCTCCTGATTTCTAATTGTTATTATTAAATATGGATCATTCCCAACACACAAACATGCACTCTTCAGTATCTCATGAAGGTATGGATCATACAATGCCAGGGATGGATGAAGACAGATGTTCAATGAATGTATGTGACTTTTATTTTATTTTTTTTTTTTGCAATTAAAAATTTTCCCAATTACTAACAATATTATTAGATGTTATTCACTTGGGATTGGAAGAATTCTTGTATTGTTTTTAAATGGTGGCATGTAAAAACTCCAATTGGTTTTGTTATCACTTTAATTGCCATTACTTTATTGGGTTCTTTTTATGAATTATTCAAATCTTGGTTTAGCCGTTGGGAACAAAATGAATTGGCAACAATATCTGCTTCCAATTCACCAACCTTATCTCAGGAACGTAAATTCAAAGTGAAAAGAGGATTATTTTATGGTTTTCAAGTTCTCTATTCTTTCTGGTTAATGTTGGTGTTTATGACCTACAATGGGTGGTATATGTTGGCCGTAGCCATTGGTGCAGGTTTAGGTAACTTTATTTGGGGGAACAGTTCTAAATATGAATCTGGATCAGTAAGAAATATGTCTTGTCATTAAATGGTGAATATATATGACCCAGTTATTATTTCTCTTTGAATGAATCATTTATGCTTTTTGGTGAATCAATTATGTATTTTTTCCGATTATTATTATATTATCTCTTTGACATATCCGTAATGATTTTTTCCCACAAAAAGCTTGAGTAAACCCACGCGTTTCCGAGTTAATTGGAGAAGAAAAAAAAAATAGAACAAAAAAAATTTCATAAATTTCATAAATTTCAATATTTGATAAAGGCGATATTATTCAACCTTAGCGACATAGAAGATCCACCACCTCCATGTCGTCGACGAAGTTATCATATACTCAATATGTATTAATAGGTTTGAATATAGTATACCGATTGTATTCAGGTTGTTTCATGATAATTGCAGATTGTGATGAAACATTTAACTACTGGGAACCATTAAATTTACTACTAAGAGGATTTGGTAAGGAGACATGGGAATATTCTCCAGAATATAAGATTAGATCATACGCTTTTTTGTTTCCATATTATTTACTTGGAAAAATATTACAGATATTTAATTTAAGTCCTGTAATTTTATTCTATGGTATACGTATCTTGGGAATTATAGGATTTACTTGTTATTGTGAATGGAAATTGTTTAATTCTCTTAGACGTTATTCCTCCATTCTTGCCAACTGGTGGTTACTTTTAAATACTATTGCCCCTGGAATGAGCCATGCAGGAGTAGCTCTTTTACCTTCATCATTGGCAATGCAAACAGTTACATTGGCCAATTCATATTTACTTCATGCCTTGGGAACAGGAAAAGATGTTCAACAATCATCCAATTATATTATCAAATCTATTTTCTGGTATTTTGTTGGTGGAATACTTGGATGGCCCTTTGCATTGGCTCTTGGATTACCAATAGGGATTCACACGGTATATCATTCTTTGATTACTAAAAATATTACATTTTGGATTTATTCCAAGATCTTAAAAATATTATTGGGAATTGTTGCCGTAGTAGTTCTCATAGATACTGTATACTACCAGAAACTTATGTTTATTCCGATAAACATTGTATTATACAATGTATTTGGTGGTGAAGGAGAAGGTCCTGAGATTTTTGGCGTTGAACCAATGAGTTACTACATTTTGAATCTTGTATTGAATTTTCATATAATATTTCCTTTGGGGGTAGTAGGTATGGTTTTAAATCCAATAATAGCTCACTTGAAAGAATTTTCTATACTTGTTTCATTACAATTAATAGTATGGATGGGTATATTCTTTAGTCAACCTCACAAAGAAGAAAGATTTCTCTACCCTATTTATTCCTTATTATCATTACTGGCCGCTATGTTCCTTTCAAAATTAACCTCAGCAATGAAACGATTTATATCCAGGAGAACATTCACCGTATTCCAAGTAGTTTTCATTTTGGGTTTAATCACAATTTCCAATTTAAGAATCTTGAATCTCGTGGAAAATTATAGTGCTCCATTGAAAACTTTCAACACCATTTCAAAACTAGGAGAATCCACTATTGATACCAATGCTCCAATAAATGTGTGTATGGGCAAAGAATGGTATCATTTTCCAACATCATTTTTCTTGCCAGATTCATATAGATTGAAATTCGTTGATTGTGGATTTGATGGTTTATTACCTGGTGATTTTTATGAACTGAATAATATTTTGGATTCAACTACTTATATTCCACCAAATATGAATAATAAAAATAAGTTTGAACAGGATAAAGTTGTTGGTTTACATGAATGTGACTATTTTGTTGATAATTCTCAAATCAATAGTACCCCACAATTGATCTATCCTGATTTGACAACTGCACCTGGATGGGAGTTGATCGACTGCAATAAGATGTTGAATCCTAATGGTCAGCATAGTTTTATTGGAAAATTGTTATATATACCTTATTTCAAGGTGGAGTTTATGGATTTCTGTGCTATCCGTAAGGTTGTTGAAGTTTAATTAATACCACCTATGTCTGGCAATTGACCTTTGGAAGTAACAACTTAGAGTTCATTATACAATTGCTCTAACTATTGTATTTATTTACAAGTGTATGTTTGTTTGTATGTTTGTATGTGTTGTAAAAATAAGTCACTTTTTGGTCATAATTACAATTTGTACATTAAATTGAAAGACTATTAATCTCCTCCCACTATATGGGTTGATGCATTCTCTGTACCTTACAAATCAATAATCCCATATAGAATATATAATAGACACACTAAACACCGGGCAAATACACACATAAAAAAAAATAACAACAATAATCAACCATAATATTCTTCTAATGCTTCTCTAGATTTATCAAAAAGATCTCTTGCCTTTGATAATGCATCTTGAATTAATGCTATCCAAAAATCGTCACTTGATTCATCGGGTATTGAATCAATATTATTCTCATCATTATCATCTTTGTTATTACTATTAGTCTCATCATTTGATGCTGTGTTGTCATTGGTATCATCTTGATTATTGTTATCACCTAATTTCGCCCTCGAAATAGAGGTTTGTCCCTGTACATCCTTCAATTGAAAGTTATCAAAGTTGATTTTATGACCATAATTTTGAATTCTTTCACATTCATTTGCAATTTTAGCTAATCCCAAGGCAGCAGCTGAACCTTTCAAGAAATGACCTGATGAAGATAATTTCTCTAAATCTTTTTCTTTTAAATATTGATCAATTTCTTCAAATGTTTCTTCAACCTGACTTACAAATGTTTCAAATAATGAATAAGAAAATCCTTCTTCATCTTCATCCATAGCCACTATTTCACTGAAAACTGACCATTCAACAAGTCCTGATTCTTGTAATTTTCGTAACTTTTCTTCTGGCATAACAATAGTAGTAATATTATTCTTTGTTTTAATTGATTAGTTTGGTCAATTGAAGACTCTTTTGTTTATAATTTAATTTTTATGCAATATAAAATTCAATTCTTTATTTCAACGGTTAGGAAAGAATTTGAATCTAACGAAATTTTTAAAATTTGGTTCTCTATTTTTAAAATGTCCTTTTTTTTTTTTTTTTATTGAACTCTTTGTTGATTTTTCTTACTTGGCTTCTTTTTTCTTTTTCTTTTTTTTTTTTTTTTCTTCTGGCCCGTTTTGGTTTAATTTATAAATAAATAAGGGAGAGTGAAGAAAACGGTTAAAGGAGTCCAATTTTAAACTACTAATTAAATACATTGCCAGTCGAATATTACATGACTATAAGAAAAAGTCATCTGACTATAATTAACAGAGCAATTGTAATGTCTCCTCAGTTTATATTTGCATTCAATATCTACGGTATATATTGTAATCATGCTGTATAATGGTATGAATATGCAACTGATTGTTTTTGCCTCTTATTTTCTTTTTTTTTTTTTTTTCTCTTTTGGTACAAAATATTCATATTACGTCATATGATGAAAATTACACATTTAACAATCGTCCCCCCTTTTTCAGATTTTTAAATCACGTGACACTAAAAAAAAGAGGAACAAAATTCTATGTGTGTATAAATTTATATTTATATATTTCTATTGAATAATAAAAGCAACGTCTATAAAAAAAAATATCTTTCTCTATTGATTGAATTCATAAAAATCACCCAATTTATTAATGTAATAAGTTGGAGCTTCGTTTGCATTTAATTGTTTCACGTTTGTTTCGGTCTCAATACCGGTCAAAACTAACAAAGTATCTAAATTACCATCTCTACCAAATTTCATATCGGTGTTTAATCTATCACCAATCATTAATCCTCTTCTTGGGTTTTCTCCTAATTTAGGGTAATCTGCTTTGATACTGTTCATCATTGATTGGTTTGGTTTACCACAGATTGCATCTGGTTGTCTGCCACTGGCATAACTTACAGATTCAATAATGGAACCAGCTCCAATCAATAATTTACCATTAGTTGGAAAAGTAGAATCAATATTGGTTGCAATAAATGGAATTGACTTGTTATCCTTTAATAAGTATTGTAAAGTTAATGATAATTTCAAATAATTCACATCAAATAATAATCCACATAAAACACAACCAACTTCTTCATCCAAATTTTTAAATCTTGGATCATTGAGATCAAATGGAGTTCCATTTGAGCTTAAATCTGGGTCGGATCCACCTATTGTTGTATATCCCAATTCTTTTAATTCTTGTTCAATACCTTTTTCCCCCAATACCCAAATTTTTTTATCCTTTGGTAATTTCAAAATTTTATCAATATAAATAGCAGAAGCATAAGATGAACCAAATATTTCTTGTTTAGTAACACTATTAATACCTAATTTTTCAAATTTCTTAAGATAATCATTTCTTGATTTGGTTGAATTGTTGGTGACAAATATAACTTGTTTGTTTTTATCTTTCAACAACGACAAAGTTTCTGGAATTGAAGGTAACAAATGATCTCCCAACCATAATACCCCATCACAATCAAATAAAAAATAGTCATATTTGTCAAGTAACTCATTAACTTGATCTTTGGAAGTGATTTTAACAGACATCTTTGAAACTATTAAAAAACCCGTGGTATGATGGTGAAAAAAAAAAAAAAAAATAATGAAAAGAGTTATCGCGATTTTGTTGAACAGAATTTTTTTTCATAGTTTTGTCTTTAAAGATTAAGCGCATTTTTTTTTTTTTTCAAATCACTTATTATGATTTTGTCGGACCTGGGTCTGGTCCGTCCGGATCAAATATGTCAAATTTCTCTCGTATTAAATTTACAACTAGAGGTAAAAAATTCAAATGCAAAATATATAACTCATTAAAATTATTCATTAAAAGAAAAAGGGAAAAGGAAAAGGAAAAAAACCACTATATACTACATAAAACATATTAAATCATCATTTCAATACCTCCGAAATTAATGGTTTTGAAGTTGGTATTGACCTTTTTGAGCTCTTGCGTCAAGAAATTTAAACAGCTGTGTTTGAACAATTCCTGGAATCTTTCAAATAAATCATCCTGTTTTCTATAATATTTGACATTCATGGAGTAAATAATTGGTTGATTGAATTGTTTAGTTTGTAATTGATTAATTATATAAGACAAAAGCTTTGCATTACAATTTTTATTCAACCATACCGTGGCATTGTCATTATTTGTATCAGCAATAACGTCATCATTATCATCAGCATTGAAAGAAAAGTCATCGAAACAATGAATATAATTATTGGCAGCATCATATTCTGCCATGGCATTAAATATTTTTCTGGATTTACAACATTCTTTACACTTGCAATCATTTACCAAATTATCATACAGTGCCATGGATGGGAACCAGTAATTAAAGAAATCATAAATCTCCAAGCACTCTAATTTTGAATCCTTGAAAGCATTGAAAAAGCGTTTCAAGTTTAACAGGGTGGAATTATTGGAAAATTCATTCAAGTTGATGTACAAATAGTTTAATTTGGAAAATTTCTGAAGTACACTTGATAATTGATTATTGATGATGTTATCATATTTGGCCAGGCATTTTGAGTTTCTATTAATAATTGATAATCTTCGAAGTTCATTGAAATCATTAATTTGTGACAATTCTTGATAAATATCACTAATACAGTCACAGTCTGGATGATAACAATTTAATCTTAATTCCAAATCCTGTAATTTATTAAAGTTGATATTCGACAACTGGTTCAACTGTAATTTGTTTTCTCTAAAACTATGTGAGTATGTAATCCCAAGTTTCTGTAAGTTTTCACATTTAATATTTGAATTGATAAAAAATTTGGTTGATGTAGTTGTATTCAATTGTAACACTCTCAAGTTTTCCAAGTCAACGTTGATTGTTCTGTTAAATGTATTCTCAAAGAATAAGTTCAAATTCTCTACTCTTCTATGGATCATATCATGTTCATTGAATATGGTCAAGTTTTGTAAATTATTAAGAATGCAGTTGTCGTCGTCCTGTGTGTCAATATCTATTTCATCATTTTCTTGTATTATGCTTGCAAAGTTTTTGTTTGTCAAATATTGATTGATTGTTTGTTTTTGTCTAATATTTTCAATATCAAAGTTTATGAATTCAATAGGATGATTCAAATATTTCCAGTATGTGTTAAATTTGGCATATATTGATTCATAATTAAACAGATTGAAATTCGATTTGCAATGTATGTGGAAAGTTCTGATATGACGGAAATTGCGTATAGATAATGAATTCATAAACAGTTCTAAATTATGGATATGTATGAATGTTCGGCTCTCAAGCAGATGTTGATCCATAATTGATTTATTATCATTATCAAATATTATTATGTTTTTGTATAATCTCTCATTAACCAAGTAGTTGAGAAGTTTATTAGTTTGTGATAATGCAAGGTTGTTTTCTGATTGATCAAGTATCAAGCCGATAATATCGATTGGTAAATCTGTTAAAGACAACATTTTGAATAAGTAATTATATTGATTTATGGATTGTAAGTTCTAAAAGAATATTTTTAATTTTCAAATCATTAATTTGGATGACACTTTTTTTTTCTATTTATATACTCCGCTGCAGCAAGCAACATTGAGAACAATATCACAAAAATAAAATATGGGGTACGCGGAACTTTACATCCGAGTGCACGAAATGCCTCACAGTTTTCGTTTCTTTTTTTTTTTTTGCAGTCAAGTATTGCTTGTGTATGAGACTTCCGTGTTACCGCTAAGACAAGACTTGGGAAATTTCAAATACCAAGAAAATACATAATTATTAATGTCCCAACAACAACAACAACAACATCCTCCTTCTCCTTCTTCTTAACCACTTCTGTGTACTGTATAAGTTCGGTGTCACGGCATTTGTTACATTGTGCAATTACTGTGTGTAGAAATGTGACACATGTTTTTGAAATGCCATTCACCCATTAAGTAATGTTAGTCATGTTGAAAAATAATCCGAGGGTACATATATTTTATTCTTATGTATTTTTCTTGTCATTTGTTGCCGTTGTACTGTACACTGTTACGTAGTATGTGTGGTTGTGGATGTGGATGTGGATGATCTAGCCAAGTACTGTGGCTAATAATAGAAACACATTTCGATATTTCAATTCTAGACAATTTTTGTTCCGTTAATCCCTTTTGGCCACGTTCTTTGGGAAAAAAAGAGAGAAAAAAAAGAGTTGAGGAGGGAGGAGGGGGAAGGTGAGAGTGCGGGTCGCTTAGTTTAGCTGGTAGATCGTTTAAAATGCGCATTCTCGATGTGTCATTTTTTTTTTTCACTTCATTTCATTATGTTTCATTTTGTATTCTCTTAAGTGACTAACAGAAGCGACTAAAAGTAAGTATGTAACTAGAATTCTGTTGTTTGAATATCGGTTTTCTCTTCCCGTTCCATGTTTTGATTCCCCACTACGTAATTCTCTTGCACAAAATGGTTACTATGGAGTAGTTTAATATAGGGAACGTCCACTACATAGTATAACCTTCTACTTTAAGATCAATGCGGTGGTATTGAATCTACACCTCATACCTCGTTCACCGAGATGAAATAGATAAAAAGATAAAATACTCATCCATTAACAAATATACACACATTAATAACCAAACGATCATCAACAAACAAACACTTGTCAACGTTTTGTTACCATTTGAGAATATCTACTTCTGTCTTCTGGATTATCAAACGTTATATCAATATCATCATCATCATCATTACTGTCGTTGTCGTCTCCAGAGTCTTCTGTGGTATGTACAACACGCCTTCTCTTGTCAACGAATACAGTAGTCTTGGGTTCTTTTTGTTCTAGCACATTCGATTTCCATTTCGAAATTCTTTGCTGTTTGTCTTCTTTAGATCTGGTCAAAGATTTACTCGATAAAGTACTCAATTTACGCAACTCTTGTGATATTGTTTTATCGTTGTTTGGTTCATTCCTTGTGTTTGCCACTGTTCCAGTTGGATCGTACCCTATTTGTGATAGCATTGAATTAGTGAATACCTTTTTACCATCACCCTTTGAAACCTGCGGTGATTTAGATAACTGAAGATTTGTGAGCAAAGATTTGGACCCCAAGCTCTTTAATTTCTTTTCTAATTTTTCATTTGTTTTTTCATCAATTAATTTCCTTCGTTTGATCTGTGTTTGCAATATTTTAGGATCTTGGTATCGCTTGATATCAAAAAGTGATTTACGATCAAACCCCGTCACTGTCGTATCTTCGTTGAATTGTTTGATATAACCTGAACCATTCCTGTCCATATACATTTTATTATTACCTTTCTTTGGAGATCGGATAGATACACTTCCGTTGAGTTCCATTCTCTTACTAGATTTAAACTTCATATCCAAATGAACATCACATAATTCTTGGTTCTTGATATTGATGACATTGGTGCAACGTGAGTTATCTTGCTTTTTGATGTATTTGCAAAACCCAAAATCTCTAACGGATCCCACCTCTAAAATACTTGACAAATTCAAACTATCTATTTTCAAATTGAATCCTGATCGGTATTGACCTTTACTCACTTGTATTTCGTATTTGTTTATGATTGGGTTTAACATAAATAACAAGTCACCTGGTTGAACTTTGAAATACTTCTCGAATGTTTTCTCAAAAGCATTATCTCAATAGAGTTCACAAAACTACCAACTCTTAACTTCATATACTTCGAATTATTTGATGCAACTTGGACCGGTGATTTGTGCAAAACAAAAGCCACTAAACACCAATTGGAATAAGGTGGTTCTGAATAATTATTTGATTTATTTGTTTTGGCCAATAGCTTTTCAATTTTTAAAAACTTCATTTCACTATCAATATCTTCAATGGCTGCCTGGACCTGGGATGAGGTAAGGTATCTTGTCCGTAGATGAATTTTGGAAATAGGCTCTAGCTCATCATATACGGTAATGGGTTTGGCTTGGTACTTGTCTAGTTGAAACTCGAGCTTTCTCTTCGAATAATCAATCCGGGGGACACTTGGTGCATTTGGGGTGAAATTTGTTTCGTACAATTTTTTAACAAAATTTGACGGCTGTTTGGAAACTAAGGGTTTAGGTTCCTGTTCCGGTGGTCTATCGACTTTCAAGTCTATTTCAATCGTTCTTTTTCGTTTTTCAGGTGTTTGAGGGACTTCTGTTTGGTTCTCTTTATGTACCTTTGGACTGGTCTCTTGCATACGAGCTAATTTTTTGAGTTTCTTTTGTTTTTTCAATTTTTCATACTTTAATTCAAACTCCTTGACTAAATCCTTTAATTCATCAGATGAGTCCTCTGTTAAAAGGTCATCAGAGTCAACTGTTTCATCTCTGGGATCATTCATTTCGATACTGTATTGTTGGTATTATCCGAGTTCATCTTACGCGTCTTCTCTGCAAAATATTTTTATTTTTTAATGTGCTTAATCTTTCCAGTTCTGGTTCAGAATTCAGTTAACGTAATTTGGCTGATTACGTGTGATCTTAACCAAAAAAAAAAAAAAAATAATACGACGAATTAAAAAATTGAAAAATGGGAAAATCTAACAGTCAACTCACCCTTACCAAAGGAAAACATTAAAAGAGTTTGTGTTGGCTATTAGCAATTTTTAATTGGTTTATTTGCATTCAATTATGCCTAGAGGTAGAAGCAAATCTATTGTTCAAAAGATTGCTAACGATGTACCGAATAATTCTAATGATGGGAATCGCTTAGACAATCTCTTAGAAGTTCACAGCACTCATGAGAGTGTGGTAAGTACGCCTTCGGTACAAGCATTCAGACTTGGTAGAACAAAGTCAGTTGTTTATGGCTCTGATGACATTAAGAGTCAGCATGAATCCAATTATATCCCACCATTTCATACTACATACCCATTCACAGAATCCGAGGCACAAAATATTCAAGCTCGATATCTCAACACATACGATTATGACATTATATTGGATCCTCAGCACATATCAATCATCAATGATTATCAATTGAATACTGTATTGAATTTCCAAAATATTGTTAGGCAAAACAAAGTGCAAGTGAAAGAATTTGTGGACGACGCAGATGATATATTGTCAAATGTTGAATCAATGATGTCCAAGTATAGTAAGATATCCCACGACACACTTGATTTTGATAAGGAGGCCAATGAACTCTTGGACGTACAGACAAAGTATCAAAACAAGTACGAGCAGATTAATGACTACTTGCAACATTTTGAGTTGTTGGACTTTGTCACTAAAAATTTGTCACGATCCGGAACTCATTTATTGAATTCCAGAAGGGAATTCTTCATTGATTCTATTTTGAAGAAACTTGATTTATCATTGGAATTTGTTGAAGATCATCCAGATTTTATTCAGTCCGAGCTATATGCGAGCCGTTTTAGACAATGTATGACAAGGGCACTCTCGTTGATTCGAAATTTCTTAAACAAGGAGTTAAAGTCTATTGCAGATTCTGTGAACAATAAGTTAAGTAATGAGGTTCTGGAAACGAAGCATGCACATTTTACAATTGACTTATTATTATACCATGAGTATAATAATTATCTTAAGGATAATCAGGACACCTTCAATGAATTGATTATGCAAATTCAGCAGAGGGCCACAGCCCATTCTGAATACAATGGTTTATTACATGATGTCTTGTATAAGTATTTTGGTGATAGGCTCGCATTTTTGAAATTATATATCGATAAAACTTCTTCAATTGAGAAGATTTATACAAGTAGCACTGAAGAGTTAGTCCAAGCGTGTCAAGACCAAATCTCCTATTTTGAGAAAATTATTGGAAAGGAACTTGTTTTGTTCAAGAAATTCTTTGCTCCTCGAGCTTCAGATGAGTATATCAATGAGGAATTTTATCTGTTCTTGAAGAAAGTACTAGAACCATTATACGATGTTACGAGGTTGCTTGTATTGCGAGAGCTGAATATTAGCCATTTGTGCCAATTGACGACTTTATTACAAAAATATTATGAGTTCGATAGCCAAGATCCAGACGGATCATTAATCCAAGCTGGTAACTCTATTGGTGAACTTCTGATTGATTATGGAGTGCTCTTTCAACCATTGCTTGACGAGGTCCAGAGCCGGTTGGTTTTCCGTATTCAGAAATATGTTGACGATAGATTGATTCATTTTAAACCAAGTGTTGCAGATCTAAAATGTGGATATGAAGTCAGCGGTGGTTCTACTGGGGATGTTAGAAGAACCGAATCATTGGAGGCAGAATATAGTGAGAATTTGTTTCCTGATGTTTACTTGCCACTTGGCAAATCTTTGACTTTGTTATCGAATATTTACGAATTAATCAACTCCGTGGTTTTTGATGATTTGGCTCATTATATTGTTCATGCCTGTATTGAATTACTTCGTGGTGAGTTTCTAACATTGGCCACAACGCACATGGGGACCATCGATGCAAAGTTGATCTATCTCAAAAATTTGCTTATTCTAAGACGTCAAATCAATACTTTTGACATTCAATATACCCGATCTGATTATGAGATTGATTTCACTAGTGGATTGGTTGATATTTGGCAAATGATCAAAACTAGAAATTTCAAACTTAACAACAATGGCTTGATTGACTTGGCTGGTAAGGCAGTACCAAAGATTATTAGTAATATGATTGATGCGAATCAAGAAATTGAAATTGAGCTCCAGAATGCTGTCACTACCTTAATAA
>CAJVQF010000121.1:0-61500 GCA_911254575.1 Candida sanyaensis | reverse complement strand
AATTTGGTGGTGAAGAAGGATTGACTGGGTGTGTAATGCAAAATCTGTTATCATGGACAAGCCATTGTTACGCTTATTAGGTGTGGCTACAGCCATTCCTCCTGCAATTGATTACCCAATTCAAGATGATAAAAAATCATGGAACTTTGTCAAGAGTTTGAATGTTGCCGGATATGATAATAGCTTATGGGATAAAATTAAAGCATTTAAAACATTAGCTAAAGGTGGTGCTTAAAGACTCTATAAAGCTCATTAGTTTGTTTATATACTTGTACAAATATTTGTAATAAATAAGATTATCTCTTCAAAGGAAAATTCACTTGAATAAACTACTTAATATCATTGTTCATACATATAAACTGTACATATGTATATATGTAAATTTCTAGAAATATTTACTAAGTGCTAGCATTTATGTGTAAGGTTGGAGTTGGTTTAACAGTTGCTTCGACTAATAATTTGACAACAGCATCTTTCTTCTTATCAAAAGTAGATTTAATGCTAGTCAATTCTTTTTCAACTTCAGCGTCAGCTTCTTTGTCAATTTTTTCATTTAATCCTTCATGTTCTTTTTCATAGCTTTTCAATTCTTCTTCCTTTTGTTTCTTATAACTATCAATTTCAGCTTGTGCATCTTGTTTAGCTGACTTCAAACGTGTGGTTCTGTATTTTCTGGCTTCATTGACAATTTCTGCTGCTTCTTTTTCAGTTTTTAATAATGATTGGATTCCGGATGACATGGTAATTGACTGTTGTGACGAATATAAGTACTGGTTGAGAAATTGACCATACGCTCACTAACTCTCGATTTTTTAATTTTTTTTTTTTTTATCAGTCGTTGTCGCCTGTCGCTGTTGTTGTAATTTTTTCGTTTAGACTTTAAAGATTAAGAAAAATTAAATTAAGTCGTGTATATGTGTCATATATTTTACACAGGTTCATTTTTATGCAACACTAGTTTTCGCAATTACACACATCATGAATGCAACTCATGAATATTATATTGCACACTTCAAACTGTATTTGAAGTATCTATATCATTATTAATGTTTCTAAATGCATAGATAAATTTCTTTGCAATGCACCAGGAAAGTCCAATCAAATTAGCAACACAAATTAAAAACAAAGTAACACCAAAAATAGCACTCATAACTTTGAAGAATTCTAATTCATAGCCACCAATTACCCCTTTAGAAATCTCAAAATTAGCCAATGACATAGTACCAATAGGGAAAGTCATCACCCAAAATCCTTTGTTCCATTTAATAAGCCCTAGTCTTTTACTTGTAAAGACTGGATCAGGTTTTTTGGCAAATGGTTTCATTTTTGAGAACACAGACGCAATTGCTAAAATTAAATACATATAACTCCCTGCTAGCAATAGCGCAGCAAGCATTGCTGAAGGTACTAAAAATGCCTGTCCCAACGTCCTGTCAGGGATCAATTGAAACATATTGGTTCCGAATAACATAATATTGTAACTACATTGACCGGTAAAGCCAATGGGGATAAACTGACTAAATATAACTTCAGTTTTGGGAATCTTCTTAAGCATCAACCTAGTTAAATATAACGCTCCAAGTCCATGAAAGTAGGAAAGTGCCACAAATAACAACATTAAACAAGTAATTTCCGTAATTTTCTTGAGGTTTTCATTGGGTAAGTTGGGTGCAATTAAGTTTCCACTAGATGACACGACTACTGGACAAACAACGGGCATTATTGAAACAGCAGTAATACCATCAAGACTGTGCTTGTTAAGCTTTGATAAGAATGATAAAAAGAATAGTATAAATGCATTGTAAATCGCTATTGCAACACCAATCCACCATAAAGTCCACAAAAAAATAGGATATTTATTCCATGTTATTAGATGAATTCCATTGATGATTGTGTTAAATGACATGGAATGAACAGCAAAAAACACAGAAAGTGTTGGGTCAGTATGATAGCGATAAATTCTTTGTGGGTGATAGTAACATGAAACCACAAGCATTATGTTTGTAACTGTAAATAATGCAACTGTTAAACAAAAAAACATAACCCCAATTACTTGTAGCCATTTGGCAGGATATGGGAATCCATAAAAAATATTACCAGTGATCCCAGTACCTAAGCTTGCAACAAAGTATCCTGGATGAAAGTCATCAATTAATTCCTTCTTAAAAAATGAATAGAGAAGTGGTCTAGTACTTGGTATACTTGAACTAATTTCAACCAGTGTATTGGACTTTATCTCTTGATTCTGATCCTGATCAACAATCTTTTGCATTTTCGGTGGACAGAAAAAAAGTCGATTTTAAATTTCGTTATATCATTAACAGTGACAGTATTATATGCTTTAATATAAAGAGTGGTTTATTTTCTTTTTTTTTATTGATCTTTGGAATACACTTATTGAAACTGAACGGGTATCCCCAACGGAAATAACATAACTTTACATTTTTGTGGGGTGGCTTCTGTCTCGGAGATGTCGTGGTGTTGCACCGGTGATATTTCGGCATAAATTTTCCGTAGCCTTGCTTCTGCTTAACGCGGAAGGCCAACAGCCATTTACCCTAATGTCCGATAAAAAATGCCCTATTTGGAAAATTCCATCATATGGCAAATACTATTATATATGAAAAATACTTTATAAAGAAAACACTATTAAAGAGACAACGTATACACAAAGAGTTGAACAAAGACTCTAAAGAACTAAATAGAAGACAACCCCCCCAAGAAATCATTTTAGAAATCTTCATCAAAAGAAACCATACCAGTGCCTTTATTTTCAGCTTTTTCCATGACACCAGCTCTTTGATAATCAGACACTCTTTTTTCAAAAAAGTTGGTTTTACCAGCCAAAGAAATATTTTCCATGAAATCGAATGGATTAATCACATTATAATACTTGTCATTACCAAATGCAACTAATAATCTATCAGCAACATATTCGACATACTGACACATCAAATCACAATTCATACCCAATAATGAAACGGGAAGTGCATCACTAAAGTACTTCTTTTCAATGCCTACAGCTTCGGTGATAATTCTTTCTATAATGGAAGGGTCTGGTTTGTTCTGCAAGTATGAAAACAACAAACAGGCATAATCTGTGTGAATACCTTCATCTCTACAGATCAACTCATTTGAAAATGTTAACCCCGGCATCAACCCTCTTTTCTTCAACCAGAAAATTGAAGCAAAAGAGCCACTAAAGAAAATACCCTCAATTGCAGCGAAGGCCACTAATCTTTCTGCAAACAATGCTTCCTCATCTTGAATCCATCTGATGGCCCAATCTGCTTTTTCACCAATATATTTAATGTTGTCAATAGCATTGAACAAGAAATCAGCTTCTTTAGGATCTTTGAAGTATGTTTCAATCAAAAGGGAGTAAGTTTCAGAATGAATATTTTCCATCATTATCTGGAATTTGTAAACCAGTCTAGCTTCAGGAAGCTTAACTTCAGCACAGAAGTTTTCAACCAAATTTTCATTGACTATACCATCCGATGCGGCAAAGAAGGCCAACACCCTAGAAATAAAGAATCGCTCATCTTCATTCATCTTGTTTTGCCAATCGTCAAAGTCATGACCTAAATCGATTTCTTCTGCTGTCCAAAACGATGCAACAGATTTCTTATAGAATGTCCAAATTTCAGGGTACTTTATAGGGAACACGGTACGACGGGATGGGTCGTCACTTAATAATGGTTCATCCTTTTCGGACTCTTTTAATTTATGTCTATGAACAACATGTTTTGCTAAGAACTCTCTGTGTTTTCTATATGCTTCGGTATGTTGTTCTGGATCGACATTATCTGGCATTGGCTTGGTAGTTGATTTGATCTCTTGAGAGGTTTGCACATCATCTTTTGACTTGGAATTTTGTGCCATTTTATCTGTATTTGATGACATTATATATTATGGTGATGTGTTGGAGAATATAATAGTTGATAATAACTGAAACAGAACCAGTAAGAAAAATTTTTTTTAACAAAAAAAAAAAAAAAAATGAATAGATAAATAAAGAAAAGAAAAAAACAATCTGTAACTTATTACTTCTTTATATACTCAAGATGAAATAATGATCATTTGCTCTTTAAATCCTGCAGCATCTCTGAAAATTGTTTGCAATGTGCCTAAGATTGACCTTGTCAAAGAGCGGTTTTTCTTTGCTTTTGTTTTTTAGTGGTGCAAAAAGAATGGCATGATGCGATTTCTAAAATATGGCGCGCTTGTCCACCTAAAACTACACAGTAATTCACCAACTAGTTACTAGACCATTGATTTCAAAACGTCTTAAAAAGGCATATTGAATTACTAATCATAATTAGAGATTTATAATTATGGACGTGTATTTCCAGAGTAAACACCGCGTGTTAAATGATGCGTTCTGAATAAAATAAGTATAGATAAACGTAAAGACGCGTCTCATCGTTTCGAAGAAATTATTTAACACCATCAGCTGAGGTGTAAGAGGAAAATCCTAATAATGATCATAATCAAAAAGAAAAGGAAAAAGAAAAGGAAAAAGAAAAAGAAAAAGAAACTGAGTAAGATTTCCCCCATTGTTCATTTAGCACTTCTTTTCTTAAAAGATCATTTCGATATATGTTTACAAGGAGTTTCACTTTACGATGAATGGAGTTGAATGAACGATGAACCCATTTTTATCAGACCATTTACGGATTATTCTTATGTTGCCAATAGAAAACTTTACTACAATACTCTTAACCATATTTTTTCTTATCCTATTTAGGTTCGAATCATCCCATTCTATCAGCTAACTAACTAAAGAGAGAGCTTATTTTTGAAAATACCAACTGGCGACTACCAAATGTTTCAATGTGCCATTCTGTTTCTATTTCTATTTTAGTTTTTGCATTTGTATTATTATTTTCTACATCCTTTAGTCATCTTATTATATCACAAACTTTTCTTCGAGGATCTTATCGACTGTAGAGTTTTGTCATTTTTTCTTTGTGTACATCTTACATATATACAGATAAATAATACATAATTTCCTAATAATATCCATCAGAGATGAAACGTAACATATATTCATCAATATGGCCAATACCTTCATCGAAATCCACATCAACGAATCCATTTTCACCGTCAATACCAATCACACCATTTGAATTCATGTCAGATGGTGCTGGCGTATCACCTGCAGTTGCTGATTTGGTTTCATCCTTAAAATCGTCATCATCAATTTCAACTTCCTTTAATGCTGCTCCCGCCGCAACTCTGTCTTCTTCATCTTCAGCTTGAGCAAGGACATTACCCATTTTAGCATCTCCTGAAAAATCAATGGTACGATCACTAATTTCATTTGCTATTGTTGCAGTGTCACTAACAAGATCACGAACTGAAAACTTACCAAAATAATCTGTCGTGAACTCACCTTCTTGGATAACAACATTATCCAATTGTCTCTTTTGGTTTGCCTTCTTAATAATATTTGATTCAATAGTGTACTCGGAGACAAAACGGTATATGTGGACATCTCTAACTTGACCAATTCTATGACATCTATCTTGACACTGCTTATCCATTGCAGGGTTCCAGTCTGAATCATAAAAGATAACCGTGTCAGCACCTGTCAAATTGATACCCAAACCACCAGATCTCGTAGAGAGAATAAACACAGGGATCTTGGCATCACGATTGAACTTCTCTGTCAACAATTGACGATCCTCGATTTTGGTAGCACCATCCAATCTCATATAACGGTATCCATGAATATTTAAGAACTGTTCCAAGATATCTAAAACTTTGGTCATTTGTGTAAAGATCAAAGCCCTGTGACCATGAGCTGTCAAATCCTGTAACAATGTTGCCAATCTTTGTAGCTTACCACAATCATATTGTAATAACGATTTATCAGGAAATGCAATCGACAACTTAACTTGTGATTTATGGAATGGATTTTCAACCTTATTTTCTACCACGTCGTTTATCACCTTACGTCTAGTTGAAAGAGGAATTAACTGATCTTTCATATCCAAAGCAACCACAGCGGGAGTAATGATGGAGTATTTCTCGATTATATCATCCATACACGCAGCTCTTTCAGTTATCGACATGCAAAATTTGTTAAAAGAGTCGTCGCTATAATCACGTTGTTTGATAGTGAGAAACTTTAACAATGCGTTACCATATATTGGCTTTCTCTCACACCTCAAAGTATTTAAATATAATGCTTGCCTCAATTTCTCTTTTACCTCCATCTGGTCTTCAAGCTTAAGATGCTGATAGTAGTTCACATAATTGGTCGGATCGGCTTTCTCTAGTCCACTTCCTAACTCTGTTAATTGGTTGATTTGGTCTTGCAAAGGTTTAGAAGACATCAATTTTTGAGAAGACTGACTGATAAAAAAGTTCATATCCTCACAGCAAGTAACATCTAAATTCAAAACATTAAAGTTTATTTCTTCCTTTGTTTGAAATTGTTTCTTTATCAATTGATCTGTAATTTGATAGAATGATGGAACAGATCTAGGCATTGCAAACGATGTAACAATTGGACGTACCTCAAATAAGTCAGGATGATTACAAACTTTTCTTAACTGCATCAAACAATTGATAATCGAAAGGAAATTCCCCGAAGCTAAAGTTTCTTTAGTCTTGGCCCTCGACATGAAATCATCATACAAATATCTTTGCCTCTTTGAAAGACGACAATAAACAATATGTTCATATTTACCGGGCATTTGCTTTTCCACATCTTTTTTCAAACGACGCAATAAATATGGACGTAAAACTTGATGCAATCGAGCCACTGTATTTCTTGTCTCTTCATCCATCTTCTGCGTAGTCCGCTCATTATCATCAATAAAATCTGAATTACCAGCAGTTGTTTGTTCTAAAATTCTGTCAACTGGCTTTCCAAACCATTGTTGAAAGTCATCTAAATTTGCAAAGCCTTCTGGCATAGCTTGGTTGACTTTAGAAGATGGCATTAAAAAATAAAGTAGCGACCATAATTCCATTAAATTGTTTTGCAATGGTGTACCAGTGAGAAGCAATCTGTTTTCCGTGTTAAAATTCAACAATGCTCTCCATCGTGTAGAACGGAAATTTTTAATATTATGTGCTTCATCCAATATCATATATCTCCATCTTCTTCGTTTAAAAGATTGTTGGTCTTGAACAACCAACTGATAAGAAGTAATACAAACGTGAAATGCATCTGGTTTGTTCCAACCTTTTCTCTTTTGTGCCCTTTGCTGGGGTGATCCATAATAAGTCAACACTTTGAATCCGGGAGCAAATTTCTTGAATTCCATCTCCCAATTCAACATCACAGATGTCGGTACAATAATCAAATGTGGACCCCAAATATGGTGTTCGCACGCTAAATATGACAACAAAGAAATGGTTTGAATTGTCTTCCCTAACCCCATCTCATCAGCAAGGATACCATTAGTGTTATTGTTGTACAAACTGGCCAACCAGTTCAACCCTTGTTTTTGATAAGGTCGTAAAGTGCCACGTAAAAGTGAGGAATTGGCACGTCCTTTACTTTTGAACCATTAATAACTTCAACTTGACCATTATCGTCCTCAGAAGGTGGGGTCTCTTGTCTAATCAACAGACCATTAGTTTGACTTTCATTATCATTGTCTTCATCTTCATCGTCAGATGAAGTCATATTTTCGTCACTATCTACATCTGACAGTGCTATTGAAAGCTCTACATCAACATCATGATCCTCATCATCATCATCATCATCGTCGGAATTCGACACTTTGTCAGCAAATAAACTAGCAAGGCCGGTTCCATTTTGAGGAATTCTATCTTGACTTGCCTCATCATCTATATCCTGTGAATTATCCTCATCATCCAGAGATACCCCATCGGATATCGAGCCTTCTGATTCTGAGTCCAAAATAGATATCACTTCTTTGCTATCTTCTTGGTTGAGTTGTTCTATTAAATTCTTCTCTTCTTCAGTGTATTCAACATTTGGTGCGGGACTTTGGGAAACTTCACCCTCGTTGTACAACGAAGCAAGTCCCCGGGAAACATCAGTTCCATCGTCATCATCACTGTCGTCAGAATCACGCTCTTCAATTTCACTACCAGATTCCAATTCTTTATCAGAAGTTAAATTCGAAGAAACCGGTTCTAATGAACCCTCTAAGTTTGCATATTTTTCCGCAACTCCTCAATTGACAATTTCATATCATTATCATCATCACGTGTATAACCGTTAATTTTGTGTCTATTTCCGCGGTCTTCCTCATCTTCATCCGAGGACATAAATTCATCTGAATCTAAACTTTCGTCTCCATCATTCGACATTGATCGTCTAGACTCTGGTTCTACGGTAGCCTCTCTCGATGAGGTTAATTGAGCTTCTAGTAACTGCGTGGAATGCTCCAACATTTCACTTAAATGCTGTCTTCCTTTGATTTTCTTAAGCTCTTCCTCCTTCTGGTTTTGCATAACTTGGTAAACTTTATATGCTTGATTCCATCTTTTCTTCACCGCTTGCATCGTTAACCTGCTAATCTTTTTTAGGTTCTGTTCTCTTTCTTTAGCCAATCTCTCCTTTTCACCCCTTTTCTTTTTGAAATGTTGTTCTATCATAGAGGCAATCTTTCTGGTTCGTAATTGGTGCTGTCTTCTCATTTGTTGATGAACTTTGGAAAATGAAACACCTTGTGCAAGCAAATGGTCTTGATGAGTTGCATTATTAGATATACCTTGAATTTTAGGAGTTACTGCAGATGTGTTTCTGAATGGGTCGGTAAGTTTTATATTAGACTGTGGAAGAACAACTTTACGCTGTTCGATTTTTTCCCCGTTTAATTGAAGACTTTTTTCAACATTGATTTTATAACGTAATTTTTCAAGTAACTCTTCCTGTTGTAGCATTATTGTATTATACTCTCCACTGGTAAAATTGTAATCTGGCATGTTTCCTTCATCAATAATAGGGGTTTTGAAATCATTATCCAAAAAATGTCGAAGCTTATACGTTAATTCAGGTGCAACTAATGTTTCTTCCGGAGTTTGAATAATTGTCAAAGGTGTTGGTTCAAAATCAATGATTTTCTCGTCGTCTTTTGTACCCTGTATTTGTAAACTGCTAGCTTGATGTTCCATTCTCCATTTTGGTATATGTGAAGGATGTGTAATTAATGGTAAAGGGATAGTACGTTTAATAGTCTTAATTCTATTATTTATCCATTTTTCTTCTTCAAGACCATCAATTTCCTCCACACCAATATCAACTTCATCGTTGTCATCGATCACCTCTTGCACTTCTTCATGTACTTGAGCATCATTATCTTCCTCTTCTTCGTTATAAGACTGTTGATCCTGCATATTTTCATCATCAGCTCGGGTCTCCTGTTCTTCTTGGTCTTCTTGGTCTTCTTGGTCTTCTTGTTGCTCGTCATTTCCTGATTTTAGTTTGGATTTTTGGGCTCCCTTTCGACTGGGTTTACTTTGGGGTTCGATTGGTTGCTCGATTTTTGATTTTGTTTTGCTTTTGGTTTTCACGGGATCTTGATGTAGTAGTACTTCTTGTTCTAATTTGTTTATCAAATTCTCCTCGATTTCAAAACTATTCGCTAGCACCTCTTGTCTGAATGGATACTTGTCATCAAGTAAATGTTCTTGTTCTGCTAACTTTTTCTTCTGAAACCTTAAAGGTAGACTATCTATTTCTGAACTGTTTTCAACTTCTTCATCCCATGTTAACTTGTATTTATTTGCCTTGATGAATTCATCGAATTCCACCTTAACTGTCCGATTGTTTGCACTGGAATTTTCTTGCGGATCCCACGAGAGAAGCGACTTATACTCTCTCAATTGATACAATTCATTTACTGCTAAGTTAAAATCAACTATTGTATCGGCCAATTTATCTTCTTTACTTTTGACTTCTACCTTTCTTCGTTTTGGTTTAGTTGTTGATTGTTGTTCTTGCATCAGATTGTAATGTCTTTTGCCAATGTATAGTATCGACGAAGATCCATTTTGATTTAGTCTTGCCAGAGTTCGTCTAAGTTTTCCATTCTCTGGCATTTCTTCTAAACTTTATCTTCTTGGCTTCAGAACACGATACAAGTGTTGTTTAAGAATTCTGGATTTGTAGTATAGAATTGATTAGACGTATCTTCAATAAAGAAGGAAAAAGTGAGAATAAAAACAAAAAAAAAAAAAAAAAAAAAAAAATTCTGGAAAAGAACGAGTGAAATTTTTCGGTGAACGATGGCGCACACGCTGGATTTACATATCTAGTGTAAGTTCGATATTGCTGCCAGGATGGAAAAATGATCAAAGTTGACCAATCAATAATTACAGTGAATATTTAATAATTGTATATTTTATAATATAAATAAAGATAAAAATGAAAAATCTTCTACTAATTTACAATTGAAAAAGAAAAATAAAAATAAAACAAGAAGAATCAAAATAGAATCACAACAAGTGTTTTCAATACCGACAGGTGCACAAGATACTTAACATCGGTAATTAATAAACCATTCAAAAAGTCTTGTTTTAAGTTTGATTTACTTTACTTCGAGCTCTCCATTATTTCAATTACCCATCTCGTATTTTTTTTAAGCAGATCCAGATTTGATGAAATCTCCGTTTTCTTTTTCATAAAGATTTTGGTTTTGAACAATGTCATTATCTGCAGGCAAGATACCACATTCATTTTCAGCAGCCAAGTCTGGCTTGTTTTGATAGAATGGGGCGGTCTCCTTGGATGTAGCACCCAAAGAATCAGCTAAACCATTATATGGAAATGATCTAATCATAGCAGGTTTTTCAGGATATAATTGGAAGTAGTATATGATGGTGGCAACACCAAAAATTAAACCAAAGAAAATGGCATTGTGTTTTAAGGCAGTTGAATCGGAGACATAATCATAGTAATCTGGAGACCACATATCTAACATATCTTCATCAGTGTGCATAGGGTCATTTTTATTTCTTCTGTTCTGTGGATCGTCATATTTGGCATATGGACTCAATGTTTGTTTTAAAACAAATTCTGGATTCTTGTAGTCGGCAAATTCTGGATGTTCTGGGTCGGCTAATTCAATGGTCTGACCATTAGTTTGATCATAAATTGTAGCTTTCTTACTTGCAGAAGCATATGCTCTTGTGAGAACAATTTTTGATGAGTAATTGATAACAGAATTTCTGCTTGATTGAAACACGAGTCTTGAAGATCTTAATCCTAATCTTGATATCATTGGTGCTAAGGAAAGGTAAAAAGAAATGCAAATAAGTAGATGATACTTTGGATGTGAGAATGAAATATTTTTGTTTCCTTGGTTCTCTCGTTTTCTTTTGTTTGAGTTGTTCCAACCAATAATATTTACTGAGAAAAAAATTACTTGGGTCGTGCATGGCAACAAGAAATGAGAGGATATCAAATAGTATGTGCATTGAATAGTACACAACTGGGTTTATCAACTAATGACATGGCCATATGAATGACATAAGAAGTAATTTTATTTTACATACCCTTTCCTAATAGTCATATAAACGTTGTGATCCTTTTTACTATTTCTTTTATTATAATTGAGGATAAATATACAAATTGAATTACTATGTAGAATGCTTTTCCAACTGAATAATTATTCAAAGAAATCAAAGTTGTATTTCTAGAATTAGTTACCTTTTGCCAAAATAAATATAAGTAGACCTATGAATAAATATTGCTTAACACTGAATTGTTTAATCATGTTTAGGTGTTTCTTGTGCTTGACCAAATGGAATCTTACTGACTGGAGATGCTTCTGAATCAGCGTATCCCAAGTATGCACCATTAGAGTCGACACTCTTACCAACATACTTAGCAAAAAAAGCAATTCCAAGGAATACAGGGACAAATGCAAATGCTACGCTTGAATTACGAATATTCCAATATTCATGAACTGGTGGTGGGTTTAAGTCAAATCCGAACTTATTAGTAAATGGAGCTGCTTCGCTTGTAGAAGCTTCAGCGGTGTGTTGGAGTCTTTTGAAAATTATTCTACCGTAATTTCTCAGTGATCTGGAAAACATTATGTATGTGTGTGTATATATAGGTTTGGGAGTGAATATGTATATATCTATTGCTAAGGTGATAAAGGATTGTTGTATTCAATTCCTGTTTGAATTTTTTATTTTTTTATTTTTTCTTTCCTAACTGAAAAATCGAACTAACTAAATTGAGCCTATAGGTGAAAGAGAAGTTATTGCACAATATACACGACCTATTCGTGAATATTGCAAATATGTACAATAACTATACTGTACAATGGTTCTAAGATACTAGTATTGTAATTTCGACTACTGATCATTGTTATGAAGTATAATATTCTTTATTAGATGAATTGAGCGAATATAAAAAATTTTACTTTCACGAAAATTTTGATGAAGAATTTTGGTAAAAAAAAAAAAAAAAAACAAACAAAAAAAAAGAATATGGAATTACATCTCAGACAACATTGTTCAAATAGAGTGTGTTGCAAAAAAATCTACGAAAAAAAGAATACTAGTATGTTAGACAAACAGACTTGACTTTCCAACAGACAACAAAAAACAAAAAACAGCAATACTATACTAAAACCATGAATTGTATTGGTTACCTTAAAATTTTACCACTTCAAGGAACTCACGTAAACGTATCAATTAGGCACAGCTATGGGAAACTTGGAACTGCTAAGAAATCATTGACTGGCGATTCCATTTTTGTGCCGTTGCAAAGTCTTCAAGTTCTAACCATTGGAAGAGGGTCTTCAAAAAATATCCAACTTAACAACCCAACAGTCTCTATAAACCATGCTTTAATATGGTGTACCCAGTTTGATGAAGATTCTTCTCCGGTAATCTACGTTCACGACCAATCAAGAAATACAATTTGGCATAATGGGACACAAATGGGTAAAGGAGTAACAACAATCCTAAATGACGGTGATATCATTAAGATACAAATGGCTGCATTAATTACATTCAAAGGTGTACAGGACGAGATAACATTACTGCGTGAAGCAAACCTAGCACTTGAAGATTGGCAAATTACCAATAAATTACTTGGCAGCGGATCATTTGGTTCTGTCTTTGTTGCAAAGAAAGCAAACTGTTCAAAACTATTTGCTGTCAAGATAATTCAAAACAATCGCTCTTCGTACTTTGCAGATAATGATTTGATAACGCATGAGTCTGAACTATTAAGCAAAATCAAACATGTATGTATTGCACTTCCAATTACATAACTACTTGTCAAATCATACTAACATACAAATTTAGCCTAATATAATCAATGTTCACAATACAATCGTAAGGGATTCTAATAACTTTATTTTTCAAGATCTTGCCTGTGGTGGTGATTTATTTTCATACCTTGTTTGTGATGGTTATTTGAGAGCCATATCAGAAAAGGAAGCAATCTTGATAGTGTTTCAACTAATGAAGGCCCTTCATTTTTTACATAAACATTTACACATTATACACCGCGACATCAAGCTTGATAATGTATTACTAGAATTACCCATTCCCCAATCAAAAATTTACTTGTGTGATTTTGGAATTGCAAAATACATTGGCCAAAAACGAACAAGAACATGTGTTGGAACTCTTGAATATAGTGCCCCAGAGGTCTTTAAAACTGAAATAAATGGTAAAACTTCTATTCAACCATATGGTTTCAAATCGGATATGTGGTCTTTGGGTATTGTTACCCACATTTTATTATCAGGGATATCACCATTTTACTCTGATGTTAGAGAAAACATCATTAATGGAACTCGCAATGGCAAATTGAATTTTAATAAACCACAATTTCAAAAAGTCAGTCAGTCTGCAAAATCTTTTATTAAGCGTTTATTAGTAGTGGATCCTCAAGCCCGAATGGATATCAATGACTGCTTTGAACATGTTTGGATAAAGTTGAATCGTCCTAAACTTGAAAAATTCTATCGCGACAAAATCGTCTAAAATCCACTCGAAGAGTGATGCAAAACTCATTGACAAAATCACACAAGAGAAAGCGAAGAAAAAAAAAAAATTAAAAATTAAAAATTAAAAATTAAAAATTAAAAAATAAAAAATTCAATAGATGAATTAAGGCTATATTTTTTCGATCCAAATTGCACAACCTTGTCTAGCTTTATTTGGGACACATCAATCACAACCAATGTCATCATACCAAGGATCAGGCGGCTATAGATCAAGAGGATATTCAGCCGGATATAATTCACGAGGTAGAGGAAGTAGTCGTGGAGGTAGATACGACAATTATAATAATAGCTTTCGAGGAAGACCTCAATCATCATCCTCATCGTCATCGCATTCAACTGGTTACACGGGAAGCTATAAATCCCGACAGAATTTGTATCAACAACATGGTCTCAATGCCAGACAAAATGAACTACAGTTATGGATGGGGGATTTAGATCCCAGTTGGACAGAAGAATGGATTACGACATTGTGGACAAAATTAGTCTCCAAGCCACAACAAGTCAAGCTAATGAGAGACAGACTAAACCCACTGAAAGCTAGTTATTGCTTCGTCACATTTAAAGACCAAGAATCGGTTGATTTAGCTATTCAAAGAAATGGACAAAAGGTGCCCGATTCAGATAGAACTTTTAAATTGAATCACTCTGGGAAACATACAACAGGAAGACAAGAACATCATGGTAATTCTACTCCGGACTTTTCTATGTTTATTGGTGATTTAGCGCCTGAAGTTTCTGATACAACATTATTCAGTAAATTCAATATGAAATACCCGAACCAGATTAAACAAGCTAAAGTAATCGTGGATGTTGCTTCAAAGAAAAGTAAAGGGTTTGGGTTCGTGAAGTTTTACTCTGCAGATATTATGAATAAAGCACTTAAGGAAATGCAAGGATATATAATAGGGTCCAAAGCAATAAGAGTTGGACTAGCTGCAGGATCTACTTCGGATTCAACAACACAACCTATTACAAAGTTCGACTATCATAAGATTCACTTATCCCAACAACAACCACCATTGAACCAATTTACCGACCCAAACAACACCAGCTTGACTATCACAGGTTTGGAATCAAAGGTTACCGAAACAGAGCTTGAGCAACAATTCCTTGCTTTTGGTGACCTAGTTTACTGTCAAATTTCAAAAGATTTTCAAACAGGATTCGTCAAATTTTATTTGAGATCTGATGCAGAAACTGCTTTCATGAACTTACATGGTTATGTCATTAATGATTGTAGATTACAGATATCCTGGGGAAGTAGTATACTTGTTCAAGGTGGTGACACTAATTTCATACCTAATAATAAGGGAGATATTTACGATAAGGCCAAGAAAGCACCATTGTTATACGCATCTACGGATTACAAACCCCAAAGATTGGATAAATTACTGGGAAAAGCAATCTCCAAGTTCACTGAGCGGTTGTGTGGCAATATACCCCATACAGCTAGTCAAGTTGATGAATTGTATTTAAATCGTAAAAGGTCTATAGAAAACTTGCTAGACGAAGCTTTATTTTAAAGATTCTATTAAATGTACGTCATACGCTTTACCTGGACAATGTTGTTCTAAATCAGATTGGTCGCTATACTGAATACCACAATACCAACAATAATGATGATTGTTCCTTAAATAATCCAATAATGCCAGCAACGTTTCTTCTGAATAATAATCTTCGGTAGCCTCGTTTAGGGACTTGTATTGTGATATGGTTCTAGATTTAGATTCTTTTGATTGAATTCTCTTCATATCGAATTGACGTCGCAAAACATATGCATATGGCTTCCATAGAGTGCTTATTTCTTCTATATTCTTTCCATCCAAATACTGGTCGTATTCTCCACTAAATTCAAACGCTAATTTCATAATTTTCAATATTTCACTGGATTCTATACGCCGTTTCTTTGCAGATGTCAATTTCAATTTCAAATGTTCAGCATTTTCTCCCTTGTATTCATTTGATTGCAATTCTCCTCCTATACCACGGTTTCCTAATCTTCTAGAAACGTTAATTGGTTCTGTGATAGCACCTTCGGATTTACCTAAAGTGTCCCCAACTTTAAATCCCATCTTTTCCATGATAGATAATCCTACAGATTTATGCTCCTCCAAGAATAAAGATTTGTTCAATTTATTTTCATGAGCATCTGGTTCTAATCTGTGGGGTGTCTGTGGCAGTATATCTTCGGCTACAAATGTTGTATAGTCTGGATCAGAAATACTGGAATCCTCTTGGATAACAGTTTGATCAATACTTGGAATCTTGAACTTCTTTTTGGGAACAAACGGTTTCGAGCTGTGAATATCAGACTCATCTTCATTATCTGAATCTCCAAAAATATTAATATTACGCTTCATTCATTAATGGGGTCGAGTGATTTGAATAAAGTTGCTCGATAGCTAGACAGTCACATCATCATCATCAGCATCATCTAAAAAAAAAAGAAAAAAAAAGTAATTAAGAATAGAAAATATAGAAAACTAAAATACACAAATGGTTCTCAATTTTGTGTGTGTGTGTGCGGTCAACTTAATTTCTTAAGACATTGTCGCGCGACATACGCGTCAATGCGTTCCCATTTTTATATTTTTTATTTTTTTTTTTTCTACATTCTTACAACCAAAACAAAAATTCAATTTGTTCTTTTCCCAAGCGACAGTTTCTTATAGTATTAGTTTAAAGCAAATCACAATGGTTACTAGAAACAATATTGAAGGAGGGTTGTTACTTAAGTTTGATAAACCAATAATATCCACTGTTAAGGCGCCATTATCCAATAAGGAATTGATTAATCGACTTGTGAGTTTACACGATGAATTATCTAATATCGATGATCCAAACGTTGATTTGTCCTCGTACACTTCTAATTTGGTGAATAAGAAATTATTAAGTCATTCAAGTATTGGTGTTCAAGCATATTTATGTTGCTGCCTTTCTGATATTTTACGTATCTTTGCTCCCAATGCTCCATATTCAGCACAACAATTATCAGATATTTTTAGGCTTTTCTTCAAACAGTTTTCAAGATTGACCGACAAGAAAGATGATCCATTTTATCAACAACACGTTTACTTGTTGAAAAGATTAGCTGAAGCAAAATCGACTATTTTGATCACAGATTTGCCAGATCTGGAATCGCTTATTGTAAACATTTTCAACACATTTTATGGGCTAGCTTTGAAAGGGTTTCCTTCAGAATTGGAAGTTATAATTACAGATATATTATCAGAAGTATTATCTGAGGCAGAGGTTGTTCCACATCAAGTGTTACAGTTGATATTACAGAAAATATCAAACCATGATCCCAGCAAATTATTGCTGAGTAATATATCCAGCCCAGAGTTCAACTTCTCTCTTGCAATTTGTGAATACAACATGGATAGGATGTCAAGGTTGGTAGCCCAATATTTTTCAGAAATATTGTACGATAGTACCAATGCAGTGGAGGAAGATACATACAATGAGGAAGATGCTGATAATGCTACCCGTACATCCAAGTCCTCTTACGGTACATCAAGAGCAATCGAGATCTTAAAGAAGGTACATCATTTATCTATTCAGTTATGGAAGTTCATCCCTTCAGTATTATCTTCTGTTATGGCTCTTATTGACGACGAATTGAATGCTGATGATGAGAAAGTCAGAATATTGGCAACCGTTACCATTGGTCAAATGTTGGCTTCTCCAGTTTACCCAACTGTTTTTACCAAAGTTAATTTTTTCATTATCCATAAAGGAGTGTGGAGCAATTGGTTAAAGAAGACTGCAGATGTATCATCAAATGTCAGAAGTAAGTGGGTTCAACAATTGCCAGGTATAATTTCATCGAACTCCTATCTTACTACTGAAATAAATCAGATGTTGTCCACTTGTTTGCACAAATGCTTGGTTGATACGGATGAAAAAGTTAGAGAGGCTGCATGTTTGTGTATAAAGGATATTCCGTATCAAAATTTTGTGAGAAATCTTGCTACAATCGAAATACTCAAGACTTTGTTTCAATTAATCAGAGAAAAACACATAAACATTAGAGAAACATCGGTGCTGATATTGAGTTCCATCTATACAAATAACATGAAGTCGAAAACTAACGAAATAGTTTCTGAAGAATTACAAGCGTTGATTAATACGATTCCAAATCAACTTCTTTCGTTGGTGTATATTAACAATAAGAATATCACATCATTGGTTGACTTGTCAGTTTTTGAAACTTTACTAGAAGTTTCTGAACCTGATACTACAAAAAGAGTTGAAAGATTGGTCCGTTTTTATAGTGGCTTGGATGAAAAGGGTATCGAAGCATTTGTGGCGATTAATAGAAGACAGCAACAGTTGTCAAAAGTATTGGCTACATTTATTGAAGCAGCAGAAGTTTTAAATAAGGGAAAAAATTCTGACCACGAAGAAAATGACTTCAGTAATGTTGAAAAAGAATCCACCTTAAAGCTACAGAAAATCGTTGACTGGATCTGTGTTTCATTCCCAGATGATTTAAATACAGCTTTGTGTTTGGAAAGATTTTACAAGTTAAATCGTATTAGATTTTTTCACTTGGTCAAAACTTGTATCTCATCTGACTCTGATTTCAACACTATCAGGAATTCCATGAAGGAGTTATTAACAAAGTTGAACGATCCAAAGAATATTCGTTTAGATGAAGAAAGATTAAATGTTACTGCGTCAGAAATGCGTGACAATTTCAAGCTCTTATTGTTTAGAGCTTCCCCCTTAATCTACAATCGCTCAAATATTGAAGAATTAGTTGGTTACTCGAAAGATAGTTCTAATAAATATTATTCTGCTGCCAATTCATTACTAGAGCAAATATCCTCAATCATTCCTGACGTATTCAAGTCCCATTTAAGATCATTGACAAATTTGGTTATTGATCAACGTAATCAAATCATAGACAAGTCGAATGCATTAAAAACAATTTACCATTTTGTGAAGAAATATCCAGAATCTTTCCCTAAGGAAGTTTCATTTCTTGAAACCTTGAAAAAGTTATCTATCAATGGTACTTCATTAGAGGCAAAGTATGCAGTAAAAACTATTGGTCTAAGCGACAAAAAAGAATTATGCTGTTCGGGTATTCTTAATTCTATCTATCCTGTCAATGTTGATAGTGAAAAATTTGCAACTCATTTAAGTTCAATGGCAGAAATGTTTATCATTGATAGTTTGGCGATTCTGGACAAGGAGAATGAACTAACTCCTTTGATCATCAAGCAAGTTTTATTGCGCAATAGACAGGTTGGCGATGATAACGATGCTGCAGATAAATGGATAAATGATAATGACGTAGAAAAATTTCCTTGTTTAAACGAAAAACTCATTTCGATTCGATTATTGGTCAATAACTTGAAGAGTCTTGATACGGAAAATATCTCCGATGATGCCAAGTCTGATGCAAAACAAAAAGCCCTGCCTGTGGTTAAACTATTAATGTCGTTGATTGGCAACAACGGGGAGATTGTGAACAAAAATGACCCATCATGGCCAACTCCAGATGGATACAAACTGAGATTAAGACTAGCAGCGGGATTGTACATGTTGAAATTAGCCAAGATTCCAATCTATAGTGAAACTATGCTACTGGCAAGTACCAGAAGGTTAACCTTTTTGATTAATAACGATGATTTCAATGTGAGGTCAATCTTTATCAGAAGTTTGCAAAAGAAATTGTATGACAGACTGATTTCAGAAAAATTCTTAGCTATTGTATTTTTCAGTGCTTTAGAACAGAATCAAGAGTTGAGAAATGATGTAACCATGTGGATTACTGGGATGTTTAAACGCCTGGAATCCAAAAGGGATATCAAATTTGAAAAAACCTTGGTTAGACTAATTCATACAATTGCTCACCATGAACAATTTTTAGAGATTATTAAAGATGGGAATGCAGAAAGCAAGCTTGCAGCATTCAACTATGCTTCAAGGTTTTTGATATTTTATGTTCAATTGATTGCCACACAGGATAATATTTCATTGTTGTATTACTTTGCAAGTAGGGTAAAACAACATAGGGATGCAACTATTGCAACATCTGACTACGAGGCAGAGGAACCAACAGAGCAGATATTGAATTTATATAGAGTTGCAGAATTGGCACAATTGGTTATCAAGAACTATGCCGATAGTAAGAATTGGTCAATGCAAACATGGCCTGGAAAGATTAGTTTACCGCTGGACGTTTTTGCTCCTATGGCATCATCAAAGGAAGCACAATGGGTGGTTACACAAATTTTTATCCCAGAGGAACAACAAGTTGAATTAGCTGGTGTAATCAACAGGAAATTACGTAATGGTATCAATGTTCTGAAAATTAGCGAATCATCTAGCATAAGTAAATCTCGTCAGAAACGTTCTAGACCTGTTAGTTCTAAACCTCAAACTAAAAAGAAAGCCAAATTAGTTAAAGAAAAGGCTAATGTTGAACCTACAAGAAAGAGTTCTAGAGCAACTAACAAAGTCAGCTATAAGGATCAGCTTGAATCAGAGTCTGAATATGAAGAAAATGAAGATATCATATCAAATGATGGAGATCAAAGTGATCATGATGAATTTGATGTCTGATTTATTGATTTTATAAGAGTGTATAATCAAATTCTATATATAGATGTAAGCACGAATGTTTTTGTATTTCTATTTATTTTTTTCTTTATTGTTCCATTTCTTTTAAAGATTCTATTTGTCCTCTTTCCATCCAATCCTCACCCAAAATTCTTAACCGTGCTGCTGAAGGGAATTTCTTATTGGCAACGACATCGGTCAATTGTGACACGATGACATGTAATAACTTCTTACTTTGACTACCATAAGCACCGACAAACTGAACAGAACAAGCTTCCCACCAATTACCTAGTATTGTAAAGTGGGTGTTTGACAACAACTGTTGGTTCAAATTGGCAACTCTAGCCAAAAATGTCCAGGATGCTGGTAAAGAATATAAGGTTAGCTGAAGATTGTAATCGGTTAACCGTGTCATTACAGCCCAAACACTAACAATACCACCCATTCTTTCATCATATTTAACATCATCCTCCCATTTGCTATCTGAAGTACGCTTCCAACCCATTCTTTTACGTCCTTCTTCAGAATCAATGGCACACGTGTACCCAATTATATAGGGACACTTTTTAACAAATCTTGCATTAAGGTAATATTCAAATTCTGGAAATTCATGCAATATTGTGAAAGCTAAATGAGCCAATGGAAGAGCAGAGTTAGGTCGCACAATGACTTCTGTTTCAGCTTGATCTATAATTGCTTTGGCAACAAAATTTAAAATCCACTTGAATACCAATTCATTTGACTTTGTGACATTGATTAAGCCTAAAACCTCAGCTCCAACTTTACGCAATTGTGAAATGGAATTGGACAACTGACCAAATTTAGGATTTATCTTTCGTTTATGTTGGTTAACAACTCTCTTTAACTCTTTATCTTGACCTAATTTGAGAACAACATTGTTTTTGATATCCATAATATCTTGTTTGTATTTGAGGAACGTTTCTTCAATTCTTTGTGTATTTGTAGTCGCCAAATTTGATAATTTCTCTCGTTCTTTCTGTTCATTCTCTTCCTTTTCTTTTTTAGCCTTCAATTCCTGTTGTTTTTTGGCCTTTTCTTCGGCTTCTTTACGTTTACGTTCTTCCTCTTCTTTTCTCAAACGTTCTTCCTCTTCCTTAAGTTTACGTTCTTCTTCGACGCGTTTTCGTTCCTCTTCTTCCTTGCGTTTCCTTTCTTCCTCTTCTATACGTTTCCTTTCTTCCTCTTCTCTACGTTTCCTTTCTTCTTCAAGACGTATACGTTCTTTCTCTCGTCGAATAACATCCTTTACTCGATTGTCTTGTAACTCCAACTTTGCTTCAAAATTCTCAGCCAAATGAGATATGTTTGCATCTGCTAGCGCATAATGATTGTCAATTTTTGAGATGAGTGTTTGTTGTCTTGCATCTAGCTCTTTTACATTTGATTCAATTAGTTTCGAGGTATAGTTTTCAATGATTTGGTAAGCCTTTTCAAAAACTTTGTTTGTATTAGTCTGAGAAATTGGTTCCAGCTGAGGTTTAATCACCGAAAGAGTAACCGGTTCGGTAATTACATCCACCTCTACTTCAAAATTTGCTGGTAATCCAAATCTCCCCATATCTATTTGCGAATGGTATACTGTTTGATAGTTAATGTCAACCAATGCCAAACAAACTAGATGAAGGAGAAATAGAATAGAAAAAAAAAAAAAAAAGAAAAATAATTAAACAATTCCCATTCGCACGACCTTTGTGCGCACTATACAAAATATTCAAAAAAAGAATTAGTTTTCTCAAATGAAAAATTTTCTGAGAAACCAACGGAAAGAGCATACCTACCGACTAAATTAAAGATCATCTCGACAATATGAATAGACAGTTCATTCGTTCATTTTCTCAATCTAGTACAATATTGAGACCGGGTTACTCTACTGTTCAACCAGTTCACCATTTGGTCAAGATTGAAAAATCTAAGTTGAAGCCAGTCTATCAAGAAGTGTTGATTCCAAAAGATGATATTCAATCCAATAAATTCAAGCCAACTGAAATTTCTCAAGACCGAGTTCAGGAATATTATGATAATGTGTTAGCTTCTGATTTAATGTTGAATTTGTATGATCATGAGGCCAAAACTATTGTTGGTAACAAGAAGCGTACCTGGGGTACTGATTCACCATACAAATTATACCGTCAGTTACGTAAACCAATGGGAAGTACCAGACCAACAAAAAATATTTATCCAATAAAACATACTAATATTCCAAAGTTAGAAAGTATCATTATTCAAGCTTATAACAAGAAAGCATTGGATTCCCCATGGTTGAACATTACCACCAGATTACAACTATCCACAATCACAAATGTTAAACCAAAGATACTTTATGGTAAATCCAATATTTTGCCATGGAAAGTAAGAGTTGGTAGAGCTTGTGGTGCTAAAGTTGAATTGGTCGATAGAGATATGTCACAATTCATCAGTACTTTGACTGAATTGGTTTTACCAAGAATTAGAGCTTTCAAGGGAATACCAGTTACTTCAGGTGATAAAAATGGTAACATTACTATGGGTTTGACTCCAGAAGATTGTAAATTTTTTCCAGAATTGGAACATTTCCAAGAATTGTTCCCAAACTTGACCGGTTTAAATATTACTTTTAAGACTAGTGCACAAACTGATGCTCATGCTAAGACTTTACTTAGTTGTTATGGTTTTCCATTTGCTAGAAGTCAATAGCTGTACATATTCGAATTATTCAATATAATGTAAATAGTATTTCATGTGTAACAATAGTAAAAAAAAGAAAAAAAGGGAAGGTAGTAGGATATAGCTAGCTCGGCTCTATGTGAAGACTCACGCGTCACCAAAGACCTAAAAGGAAAAAAAAAAAAAAATAAGAAAATTGATATAGGTATTGTTATTGATATTGATCCACATAACGAAGGCTATTAAAATTCAAATCAATATCACCACCGGCTCCCCAATGTCGACAAGTCAAAATGCAATTATATCTGTTATACATGAATATGAAATATTATACACATCACGACTAACACAAAAATCAAAAAATTGGAATGATGGAAAATTGAAGTTTTATGAGTTTAATAGAAAATTTGAAATTCATAATGAAGAAGGATATCTAATAGCCACAGACTTTTATAAAAGCAAATCAATTGAAAGTATATTGGGGAAAATATTATGTCAAGATAATGAATTTAAACTACCTAATGCCAATTTTCTAATACAAATACAAGGTAAATTACGTGATTTTGAAAGAGAAGTGAACCTTAGAGCGAAAAGTGAAGATAGCCAGGGAAGCCAGAAACATGGAAGTCTTGGTGTATCTCGGAGATCAACTCAAGATATGTCATACACTTCTATGACAAGGAACTCTCTATTGAATGCTCTGACTCCGAAAAGAAAAGTAGTTAATGCAAAAACCTTGGTTATAAAAGATATTCCACCACCTTCTAAATACCAACCTGTTAAGAGACCAGTACATGCAACACATCCTATTACCAAAGTTGTTAGTGATACCATGAATAGAGAATTGGTAAATTCGTCGACGAATTCTGGTAATACATTAGTAACTCAATCTGCCTGTCGAAGAGTTGGTCTTCAACGAACACCAGTTCAAAAATTAAAATCAAAAAACAATAACACCGTACCCGAAGTTTTGATACAGGCATCACTGATAGCACATCAACCGGTACTGAAAGTCACTCAGCCAGCCAAATCTAAAATAAACAAGAATGTTTCGATTGACTTTTTAGAACAAGCGGAATTCAAAATCGCCAAAAGATCTTGCATAAGAATACTACCAAAGAGTTCAACCCATTTTCAATACCTATTTACGCCCACAGAGCAACTTAATATGGATTCATTAAATACAAATTCTTTGGCTCCTACTCTTGGAAGTCTAGCTGTAGATAAAGCTAGCACACAGACTGGGGTTCCAGAAAGTGGCGATGCATTTGATAATGAAAGAGCAAAAAACATCACTGTAGTTAACGAATTAAATTCAATGGGTGATGATATTGAAAAGGAGGAAGAAGAAGAAGAAGAAGATGATGATGATGATGAGGAGGATGATGATGAATTTAGAATTAGAATACTTGATGATTCTGATGATGAGGTTGAGGATGATTATGATAAAATTAAAGAACAAGAGGATTTCGAAGAATTGCCACAAGGAATTAACAATGAAGAACAACAAGAAGATTCTGACTATGAACTTCTGAGTTCATTAAACGAGATAAGTGAAACAATAGAGCCATCTCAACGTAAAGCAATTGAAAGGAAAGCTATAGTACACGCACCTGACAACACTTACAAATCATCCAATAGTGAAAATGAAATTCTGGATTCTATACAAGCTTCAGAAATTCCACTAAAAATAGAAAAACCATTCATTATATCAGAGAAAACAGTTGAGGATGCAGATATGATTTACGATTTATCAGAAATTGAACAGGATGAGAAATTCAATGCCATGTTAGAGCAAATGAGAAAAGGTCAACAGTCGATGAATGGTTCCAAGAATAAAAGAAAGAGAAAACAACATGATTATAATGAAGCCATTGAATTCAATTTGTCTACTGATTCAGAAATGGAAGAAATATAACGTATATTGTTTAGATTTGGTTTCTGTTCCCCATAGATTATTTATAGCCAAACTATTTCAATTTTTTTTTTGATTCTTGCATATTTTATTTTGTCAATTTTCTTTGATATTCGGCTATTTTTTCCAACTGTTGAGCTTCCTTTCTCTGTTCTCTAGCAACTAATATAGGAACGAGGTTTGATGTAAAGACTTTAATCACTGGGAATGAAGATATCATACCATTTATAGCAACAACTGCTGGAAAATTGGAAATTCTTGCAAGATATCCTTGAACAGGAAGTTCATTAGATTTTGAAACGGAACCTTGATTGCTTACAGCTTCAGCGTTTTCTAGAATAGTCATTGAATTCGTTGAAATTTCTCTAATTGATTGGGGAATGATAAATGTAGCAGACATTGATAGAAGAAATGGGTAGAATAAGAAATTGAATATATATTAATTACAAAAAAAAAAAAAAAAAATAAATAAAAAAGAAAAAAAGGAAGTCAAAACGTAAGAATGATAAAATATTTATAGATGAATGGAATTGCAAAATTGGTTTCTTTATGCTACATGTTGCGACAAAATTGCTGCAAAAATCTTTTTTTTTTTTCAGAATACTTGTCATTTGTTTAGTTAATTTTTCTTCCCAAATGAAATAATGTATCATCACTGGATTCTTTTGTTATTCGTATCAACAATAGTATTATCCCTTCCAGATCAATCTCAATCATGTATAACGAATGAAAAGATTCCTTTTACCGGATATAAAATAGAGTATCAATTAAACCTCTACAATTTTCATGGCGATTATCATCTACTTTATTGTAATGATAACAAACTTCTTTACGATACAAATCTTAATGAAACTATCCCATGGACAATTCCTATAAATTTTAGTTCTTCCGCTGCTGATCATTCCAATACTTTTATTCTTGCAAGAAGAAAATCATTTGCATTAAGAAGTTTACCCATTTTCATGCCTAACACATTGATAGGTTCGTTATATTATGGAAATGATTTAGATAATATTCAATTTAAACCTTTAAATAAAACATCTGTATTAAAAAGTATACCATTGATAGCATCCAATATATTTCGAAATTGGGTTGAATTAAATTATAAGCTAAATTTGATCTACCATGTTCCAATCTTGACAACTCCTAGTGTTGATTCTAAAAGATTCAATTTTGGGTTTTTTGAGAATAGCAAAGTAGAAAATAATTGGGACCAATATATCTCCCTTCAAGAAGATTATAGTTATAAGTACGATTCCAGGGTATTTGTTAGGCAAGCAATCGATAAGGCATTTGAACATATAAACTTCTGGATTAACCTGAGTAAATTAATTAAATGGAAGTTTGACAAATTAAACGTCAAACAAGAGAATATTGGCACAAAACTATGGTGGAAAATAATTTTGCTATCGAAGGTATTTAAAGAGAACGTGTTTCAAAGCATGCTAAAAAAACTTGATACAGCAATGAAATATTAGACAAAAATAAAAAAAAACTATTATAATATATTAATTGAATACTTAATGGTTAACTTAGGCAACTATCATAGCCAACAGCTAGAGTCATCCCAAGGACAAGATCAAACATTCCTCTGTTATTAATTCCTCCAAAAATTTCATTATCTTCATAAATCGTTATCCATCCTAATTTATTCTCATCCGGCAAATCATCACTTGTATTTCTTACATAATATAATCCGTCACTTCCCTGATAAAACTTACTGTTACCAGTTCCATAATCATCCTCCACAACATCAATATATGGCCCATTAACATCACTATGATTTTTTACACTTTGAATCACTCTCTTTCTCATCTTATTTTCATATGGTCTGAACATTGATAATACTGGAGGGAAACTCTTCCCATAATCATGATTGTAAATATACTTTGCTTCGTGTTCTTTATACTTCACGCCTTGGCTATCAGGAGGTACAAAATTCTGATGAAAATAAATATTCCGCTTTCCAATAAATTTGAATTCATCTTCCTGATTACCTTGGTATGTGCCATCATAATAATAACTTGAAATCTTATCTCGAATTTTACCAACTTTACTAGCTCTAATTCTGGGGATTGATCCAACATTCCATGGTACTCCGTGTAAATCATGTACTTCATAATTCTTAAAACATTGTGGGTGGTTTGCTCGAAGCTTATCATATGGAAAATAATTCTTATCGATGTATTCCTTATTAGATATTCCTTGAAACAAATTATCATCCTTAAATTTCGTAACTGTACCTTCGTTTAAGAAGTTTTCTCTGGGAGTAGTAAATGTAAAATGTCCGCCCTCAGCTGGTGATTTTTTGGTGATCACCATATACGGATCACTTGAATCGTATTTTAAACTACCTGAGTCTTTAAATATCAAAGTATATCCCGATTCCGATTTGGGTATGGATAATTTGGGGTCATGGCAAACCACTTCAATAAAATAACCTGGTGCATTCCTACAGTATACATGCTTCATTCCAGGATTGGTTGTCAAATATAAATCTTTCCCAATCTTTAAAATGTGGTACTTCCAAAATGGAGAATCAGGTGATGCCATGAATTCAGAAAAACTAATGGATGGATTATTGGTTATAGTATTAAAACTTGGCGTTTTGTTTGTGTATAAGTACGGTGGTGATTTAGGAGGCAAAGGAGGTGGCGGTGATAAAGAATATTGTGATGAACTAGCAGGACTGGTTCTGGAAGTAGTGATAGTTTGTGCTGTGAATGTTGACACTTGATCTTCAAGTTTTTCCTGGTTAAAATATGTATAATTTTCCTGTCTTGGTAAATCTGGGAAGACACTAGTTTTGAATGTACTGGTGGATGTAGATTTTGTGAGGTTTAGTGTTTTTGTAGGTTTCAGTAATTTTCTAGAAAGCTTCCTGATTGATACTTTTATTGAATTTGAGCCTTTTAATTGATGATGTTCTTGTTGCTGGTGGTCTTCAAATAATGGTAGTCCACTAGTTGATAACTGTAAATTATCTTCTTCCATTGATTGATACTTCAACTGATCCTTCTGATCTGAATTCCAATTCCTGCTATCGACTTTTCTAAGAAACTCTTGTTGGTGAGGGGAAACAACTCCGTTTCGCGAGCTGAAATCGGCTGTGCAATCGATTTTTTCTGATGACTTTAACTGCGCTAATTCATCGTTTGGGATCATAGAAGTTTGGGAAAACGAACCTGCATCGAGGTTTGGGCTCGGGAACGTCTCATTTTGCTGTTCTGATGAGAATGGTGATCTATGAATAGGAGGTGTGTGAAATGTTGAGAAAGAAGATGTTTTGGTATGATCATTTGATGTCTCTTCTTCTTGATCGATTCGTCTAAATGTTGTTGGTTTTGTGATATCTTGAGTCGGACGAAGCTGGAGGTACAACGGAATGCTTTTTCGTATAGATGGGTTCCTTGGTACCTTGGTTAAAGAACCATATACATTATGTCTCTGGCGCAACCGTTCTCTATATTCACTCAACGAGATTTCTTCTTTCTCATTAAAAGTTGTTTCAGTTATAGATGTTTCAGTTGGAGATGTACTCTGCCCAATTACAGAATTGGGCGGAGGCAAAGGTAGTTGTTTGACTTGGTTGTTAGACATAGTAGTTATCTCATCATGTAACATGGCTATAGTCCTGCTTGCCAGGTTATATGTCCTTTAGAGATAATCAAGTAATGAAGAAAAGAATAAAAACAAAAAACAAAAAGAAGATTAACGAAGAACCCAGTGGCAATATAAATATAAATATAAATATACAAAACTGAAAAAATTGGATTACAACAAAAATGATAAGAAAACAAGTTAAATTTATACAATAATAACTAATTCAGGAAAACGCAAAGAATTTTAATCGATGTTCAAATATAGTTAAATTATCTTCTATACAATAACAAAGTTGCATTATGGATTGCACAAAAAGTTCGTATGGGTTATGATAATCTTCCTGTATTAGGTTAAATTTCAGTGCAACTATTTCTGAAATATATATTTTTTTTTCTTTCTCATCCTTAAGCAATTTCTATTGTCTAGAGAACTGCAAAAAAAAAAAAAAAAGCCAATACTTGTTACATAACAATAGCCAGTTGAACTGAAGCAATTAACGTTAATCCAGTGAAAAACAATTATGAGTGCTATAACAAGAATGACGAAAGTGCTCTCATTTTCACAATTTAAAATATAGGGATCGTAAAGCATGAAGGGTAAATCTTTGTTGGCCATGTTTTGCAATATTTTTAGTTTGTTAGGGTCGCTTTTTTTTTTGGGATTTTAACCTACCGTGCATTACAAAACGAAGAGGAATTTTGATAATTGCATATACTAGGATAGAGTTTACCCTAAATTAATGTGGTGCATGTATCATACATTAGCAGCACATACGAATACGACTAGAACAATTGGTTGACAAATGAGAGATTGTCGAATGATGGGACCAAAACAACACAGCGATATTTTTGTTTAAATTCTTCATCGCCTCCGCTACCCAATTTTTTGCCCTTTTGGTACTCCAGTTATAAAAATATGAACAGTGAATAAGGAAACGTGTTAAACCCATAATTTGGTAGCATGTTAATGTTATTACTGTAGTTTAAGTGGGGTGTTTTTGTTATTGAAAAACAGTGCCAGGGAACCATTCAATGTACTAGCTAGTGATATAGCATCAAAAAAGACATACAAAAATAATAAAATCATCAAACATGAGAGAAGTCCAACCCTATACAAAAGCAGGGGCTGTTTAGCTATACAACAAATGATTGGCTTTTCACATTTAGCTTACACTTATACAGTACTTATTTTTTTTTTTATTATTATTTTTGGTTGTTTTACTAATTCTGAAGCAATTATTATAACATACGATGATCATTGACATCTTGTGTAGTTTTTAATTTAAAAAGTTGCAAGCTTTTAATGATGTACAGTTCATGTACATGTTTCAAACTTCCCTTTCTTTTTTTTTATTCAATTTCGAACTGTCAACTGGTTTCCATAGTTTTGACAAAGAATTTAATATTTTTTTTTTTTTTTTTTTTACAGGGTTCTAATTTCGATTGTCTCGTAGTTTCTGGGTTCATGTTTGTGGTCGCCAGAATCATGATGTTTCACTAGAAAATGTTTCACTTTGGGCTGGATTGCACACATGGAATTTTATGTACATGCAGGTTTAAGCTAATTTAGTTACTAAAAAAAGGAATTTTACAAAGGGAAAAACAATAGGAGAAGCTGTTTATTTCTTTGAAAGGGGTTAAGTTTAATTGGTCAAGACTAGAAACGAAGGGTTGAAATTAAATACATAAAAATAAAATAATGATATTTACGTGTGTTTATCAAAATATATGTAAAAATCAATAAACATCGAACTGTGGTGAACCGAGTGAAATACACAAGAGAAAAGATATGATTAAGTGAGAGGATTAATAAACAACAAAGTAAGAAGAAAATGGATGAAAGTAATGTGTTAATAAATGAAAGTTACAGTTCAGAAAAAAAAAAAAAAACTATAAAGGATAAAAGTATGTAATACGTTATTGAAAGTTTATTAATGTAAAACAATATAAACCACCATATTTCCTGATTATTGTTTTTCACTGATTTTAACTATTTAGAATTGATCAAAATCGACACGACAAATAAAATCTTAAAAAAAGCCAGCTAAAAAGTACTTGATAATTATCTCTGTTCTTCTTTCTTACAGCAATGGGATGGGAGGTTGTCTTTGGCTACATACCTTCCTAATAGTTATTGTTCACTTGTTTAATAAGGCTGTTGATCTGTAAGTTTGCTTTTGCTCGTTGAAAATCCCACATCTGTCTTCCTATTTCAATATAAGGTCGTGAGATTTGCTATGAAAACTGAAATTAGAAGATAACATAAACAAAAATTAAAATGGGCCACAATATAAATATTACGTAATCAGGCTAAAACTTTGGGAATTACTAATCAAATACCCACAAAATAGTTGACAAGAAAATAATAGTACCTGTTTTCTTTTTTGTTTTGGTACCGAGAGGTAAAACCTTATTACTTGAAAGTATGATAATAGTCGAATACATTATTCAGGGTTAACTCAACCTTGGCAAATTCTAACTTGAAGATTAATTTGAGCTGAAAGGCGTTTCATAATATTGCGTTAGAAACGTATAGTATATACTGTATTCTGAAACTTAAGTCTGTTATAACCGTTCAATTTCAATCTTTACGTCATAAATGCAGCTACTAATTGTCGGTATTTCAATCACAACTTTGGTGTGTTTCTAATGTTGTCCTTCAATATCTACCCAATGCATTTCTTTGTAACACACGGTCTAGTATCATTGGATTATTATTATCTATAATGGACAGAAATAATCAGTTTTTCTGCTCTGACAATGATTTATTTACTCTCGTTATATAATATTAAAGTTAAGTAAAAAGGTTCTTCAGAATGAAAATAATAACCTTTATCAAATAATAAAACAAAACTTTAGATAACAGCAATACAATTGAATGTGTCAACTTATTTTGAAAGTATTAATAGCTGAAACCCAATATTCCTAGGATTGTCGATTTATACATTTCTATTTTTGCACCCAAAAATAAACTAAATTCTTCATTGCGCAAAAAAGAAGAAAACGCATTGATCCCCAGTATTAGTAATTCTAAAGGATTCCAGAAATACAATTCTTAGAGTTATGAGTACTTTGTCTACAAAATATTCTCAACCTGATAAAGTTCTTTTGATAATGTTTATTATTGAATAATATAATTAGCAAAAAAAATATTGACACCGACGAGATTCGAACTCGCGCATCTTACGATAGTAGAAACCTCTGAATAAACAGAAGAAGATATTAATCTTGAGTCTACCGCCTTAGACCAACTCGGCCACAGTGTCTTACTAATAAAATTTGAAAAGTACCCGGTTTGTCATACGAGCTCATGCTAGTGTAATTGCTTCCCGAATAAAGTACAAATGAAACGCGAGTTTCATTACATTTCGAAAGTCTCTCCCCCCCCCCCTTTCTTTCCACATCTTATAACCACAAAACCCACTTAGCAGTATTAAAAAAAAAAAACAATATCGACCAACCATTCGTCGTCTCAACTGAAATTTCATTTCAATTTTAGTCTGCGGAATTATGTACCCACGACTATTGCTAATCACAACACGACCCATCCCAAAACACATAATTTCATCATTTCAATAAATAAATAAATTCATAATAGGCAGAAAAAAAAAATTTTTTTTCTTTCTTCTATTCAAATTGATAGTCATTGTATTTTTTTTTTTCTTTCTTCTATTCAAATTGATAGTCATTGTATTTTTTTTTTTTCTCTCTCTCACTCTACAGAACACAAACAAACTCAAGAGAGAAGTTTACTGTATTCTTTTTCTTGATATCATCAATTAAACCCCTCCTTTTGATTTGGATCTCAAAGAAGTTAAACTTTTACAAATGTCTGTCAGCACCGACCTTGAAGAAAACAACCCATTGTTACCTCCATCACAGAGAGATAATACAGAATATGAAGGATCAATTTATGGCGAGGGAATCTATTGTCCAAATTCTCGTCAGATTTTCAGAATTTGTTCCAATTTAAAATCATTGATTGATAAAATTATTCCCATCTGTTTTAAGGAAGAAGAAATCACGTCCCCTGATACCTCTATTTTAAACGGGCCAGTCATTGATTTGGTCTATACTGCTGCTGGTGGTAAAGGAGATGGTAAAGAAGGAACATCTTCTCGAAAGTATCGCGCGGCTTTAGTTTTTTGTTTATTGAAAGTCTGTGACTGGTACTGGCAACAAGCTGAATTCGAGTTATCAGACAATGAATTATACTCATTGAGAGCATTGACCGCGCAAACCCTTGCTGCAATTATTATAGAACGTGAAACTGATGACAAATATTTGTTCTTGAGTATGTTATGTCATAGGTATCTGATTTGTACCAATGGTGTTGATTCAACCCCGGTGAGTGCATTGGAAATGGCGGTTGATATGCACTCAACTATAGTCATTGGTTCTTCAGGATACCAAAGATGTATCAAATGGGTATGGAGAGGTTGGATCGTGCAATCATCAACTGATCCTCACTCATATGTTTTGTACAAGGGAATTTCTTCTCAATCAATTAGAACCCATTTTGATCCTGCTAGAGTTAAGTCTCCTATTTATCAAAATATGTTGGAAATTATCTTGAGTGTTATCTATTTGATTGTTTTTACTATTGTTATCAATACCCATACATCCACCTCAGAAGGTATCGATGTATTTGAAGTTGTCTTATATTTATTCACTATTAGTTACATTTATGACGAAATTGTTAAAATTTACCATGTTGGTTGGAACTATTTAGGGTTTTGGAATGTTTTCAATGATATCATGTACACAATTTTGGCAGTTGCATTTGCATTCAGAATTGCTAGTGTTTCTTCTCATGATTCTTTGAGAACAAAATATGACGAGATGTCTTATAGAATTTTAGCATGTGCTTCCCCATTGATGTGGTCAAGATTATTATTGTTCTTGGATGCTTACAAGTTTGTTGGTGCCATGATTGTAGTTTTGAAAGTCATGATGAAGGAATCAATTTTGTTTTTCTTTTTGTTAGCCGTTGTTATCATTGGCTTCTTACAAGGTTTCATTGGTCTTGATTCATCAGATGGTAAAAACGAGGCCACCAGAAGAATCTTAATCTCATTGGTCAAGGCTGTTATTGGAGGTTCTTCCTTTGATGATATGGGAAAATTGGTTCCACCATATGCTTCTGTTTTGTATTACTTGTACTCTTTCATGTTGACGGTTATTTTGATGAATATTTTGATCGCATTATATTCCACTGCATATGCTGCAATTGTTGAAAATGCCACCGATGAATACTTTGCTTTAGTTGCTCAAAAGACTTTAAGATATGTTAGAGCCCCAGACCAAAATTTGTATGTTCCTCCATTCAACTTGATTGAAGTTATAATTACCCCTATTGGATGGTTTTTGCCTGAAAGCGCATGGAGAGATTTCAATTATTATGTTATGTTAGTTATATATGCACCTTTGCTTGCATATATCACTTCAGATGAATTGGTCAATGCTAGAAGAATTCAGTACAATAGATATAAAGGGTTACCGGATGATGCCAATGAAGTTGATACCGAATGGGATTTGACAGATGGTTTTGATGACACAGCAGAAGGTGACGATCATATGAGTAATATTAGAGAAAGAGATCTGGAAATCAATGAAGAATTAAGAATCCAAAGAATTGGAGAACATCAGGACCCTGAGTTCCTGATTAATCTTCATGAATTCAATAAAGAAATTGAAAAGATTGCCAAGCCAGTTGCCCAAGCTAACAAAATGGGTGTTAATTGGCAAATCTATGAAGTGATAGAAAAAATTGACAAATTGACAGCCTTATTAGAGGTTGTCGTTGAAGAAAACAAGGAGTTGAAAAAGAGACTTGAAAATAACTAAAATTTTTTGGAATTCGACTAGAGCTTCCAATTTTTCTTTTTTTTGTTTTACAATATGAAGTTTATTCTATGTGGAGAAATATCACAGTTTGCATAAAGGGCGTGATTTTGATATTTTATTACAGTCTTTTTATTTTTTATTCATACCAACGCAAATTAATTTTCGTACCTCCGCGACAAAATTATTCGTACTAATTTATCTGAAATGTTCAGACCTCAGCAGACAAAATTATTCATACTAATTCGCACAATTTGTTCAAACCATGAGTGACAAAATTATTCATACCGCTCAAGCTGGAAACCTTCATACTAAGGCGGACAAAACTATTCATACTGATCACCTTTAATTATTCATACCAAGGCGGACAAAATAATCCATACCACGTGGATAAAAACATTCATACTAAACCCAGAGAAAATTTCATACTATCTCGGAACTTTTATTCAGACCTCGTGACCAAAAATATTCATACTAATCAGCAACAAATAATTCACACTAGTTTGCTATTTCATTTATACAATAATTAAAATTCATTGCCTATGATGGAAAACAATTATCCCTCTCTTAGTCTAAATTCATATTCAAGTAAGTTAATAATTTGATATTTTTAAAGTTTTGGCTTTTCAAGTTTTTTTATCAGTTTTATATTTTTATCTTTTTTAATCAGTTTATATGTTTTAGATACATCTTTTTATGCAATTTTTTTAATTTTAATGATTTTTTTTGGAGTTTTTATATATATAAGTGTAACAATTTGATTGTCGTAGTGAATTTAGAATTCCTGTTTATCCAAACAAAGTTGAATATGATCATTTGCATGTCTACAGAATCCATCATAGCTTTCAATGGAAACTCTACTGGTAGCATCCATAACCTTTGGTGTCAACTGTTCTTTTCTGCTCAAAGCTGATCTCTTCACTTTAGATTTACAAACTGACCAGAACTCTTCTATAGCATTCAATCCTGGTGAGTATGGTGGCAAGAAGACTAATTCTAATCCACTCAGCGCAACCAACAACTGAAGATCTCTACGCTTATGAACAGATGCATTGTCAAGAACTAAATACTTCATTTCTTTAAGTTCATTACTGTTAGTGATCTGATGAATAACAGATTTAACAAAAGTAAATATATGGTTAGCTGTAGTACCTCTACCACCAGACTCCGAAACAGCAGTATCTGTATCGATTTTCTCTTCTTATTAGCTGCAATCGTTGCTGGGTTTCTAACCATCAATTCAATACAACCTTTTGCACACACTGCACCAAGGAAAGACACATTCACACCTCTAGTGACTGGTACTTTGATGACTGCTTTTTCTCCTACAGCCGACCAGCCATACTCTCTTCTCATACTAATGTTAAATCCTGCTTCATCAATGAAAACACAATTCTTATTGAAGTCAAGTTTGTCTTGGTATTCTTTAGCCCATTCATATCTCTGCTCTTTGACTTCATCCAGACCTCTTCTCATTGCCCATTTAGAGATTCTCTTAAGACTGAACTTACACACCTTGGTGATGTAGTTGTATATAGTCGAAGCACTTGCTTTGGCATCGTCAAAAGCGTCCCTGAGCTTCTCTAACAAGAATTCCAATGTCACAGTTGCATCTTCATTTACTAACTTCTTCAAGAACTCTCTATGCTCATCAGTAAGAAGAGATTTACGTCCACGCTTTTAGGTGTGTGATAGATTCCATTTTGTTCTTGAATAACTCTACGGTTCCAGTTCTTCTTCCAAGTATAAGCAGTTTGTAACTTGATATCGTTATATAACGCTGCTTTATAGGATGAACAACCTTCTTCAGCAACCATTTGCCAAAACCGTTGTTTCTGTGATTCAGAGTAACGATTGTACTCTCCTCTATAGTTTTTGCTAGGCTTACTGGTATCCATGTCTTCAGAGTCTACGTCAATATAATCATTGTTGCTCAATTCTACATCCTCCATCTCAACAACTGTTGGGTTAATGATTTTTTGGTAATCACTAAAACTAAAACACGCTTCTAATGGTGCCAATTCACTTTCCAATGTCATGCGTTCTTTTTCATTGAACTCAAAACGATTTCCAAGGGAATCAATATAGCCATCGGCGAGTCTCTGCAGTCTAAAATCCATACTTATTGGTGATATTACTAACTTTGATTTCTATATTATTCAATATCATATAGAAAGAAGAAAATATATATAGCGTTTAATAATTTTATTGGAAGGGAGAGGTATTTATAGCTCAACAATTTGGGGTGTCCGCCTTTAAAGGGATATTATTTGCTGACTAATATTTGTGCGAATGATTATATAATCATATGCATTATCATATACAAATAATGGCCTTAGGTCACACGTAGTATGAATAAATTATTATATTTTTGGTATGAAATATAGCTGGCCATGTGGTATGAATAAAATTGGTCACGAGGTATTAATAATTTTACCCCCTATAGTATGAAATATTGATTGAAGATGGTATGGATTATTTTGTCCGCCTTGGTATGGATTTTTTGGGTGCATTAGTATGAATAATTTTGTCCGCCTTAGTATGAATGATTTTGTTTGGAGGAGTACGAATATTTTTGTCTCGCTTGGTTTGAATAATTTTCTATAAGTGGTACGAAAAATTATGACCAGATTAGTATGAAATATTTCTGTCTACTAATATGAATAATTTTGTCGCACTAGTATGAATAATTATGACCATTAGTACGAAAAAAAAGTAAAAAGACTGTATTACATTACATTTGATGTTGCAAATACACGACCTTTTTCATGATTTGTTTCTTTTTTTTCTTGTGGGTAAGATTTCATCACCCACCGTATTGGTTATCCATTGGAAAACCCCCAATGTAGAGTTAGGTTTCACGCATGCAGGCACACATACAGTATACCTTAAACAATGTAGGTCAATTTGGCGTTATATTAAGTGTAATTTGACTTTTTGCAAATTGATTATAACTTACTCGAGGAAGAAAAAGTTATGGAAGTACTGATGCGAAATTTAACACATACTGAGAGAACTTCTGTTCCCTCACCCACATTAAAAGGGGTTTGCTTTTTGGATCCAGTCCTCACAAATAAATATCACCTTTTATAAAATCGACTGTGATCTAAACTATGAACAATCTTTAACTCTTTGTATGTGACATATTAACTTATGGGGTCTTTTTTTTTTTTTTTCGGATATTGGCTATTTCATTTTCTTTATATTTGACCATATCAATTGTGTGCCTTATTTTCCTTCCTACTTTTAATTACCGAACAAACAAAAACCTCACTGCTTTCATTTTCAAATTTTTTTTTTAAGGGAAAAATAGTGAGAACCAGTGAAGTAAAACAAGAAGAAAAATTTTAACTTGACCACCAAAAAAAAAAAATTAAAAAAATACCACATATTAACCATTAAACAACAGAGAGAAAAAAAAATCATTCAAGACAGCCTTTTTCCTTTAAGATAACTAAGTACCAATATTTTGAAGTCTAAACATATCAACTGAAGAACTACCCAAGGAGAAGAAATATTTGAAATTTGATAGTTAAATAATAAAGTGGTATTTCTAGTTCTTTGATCGTATATTTTTGAATTTGACATCATTTGATACTAAGTATTAAGAGTAAAGGTTATACAACATCATGCCAGATATAATGGAGAGACCAGAGAATATATCAACAAAGTTTAAATTAGGTGACAATATTCATTTTGAAATCTCATCGTCTACTCAGAATAATCAACCAAGGCTGAGTATATCATTTGAGCAAGGCAAGCAGAGACAACAATCAAGTGGTCAAGAATCTGTCAGCTCAGCGACCAAGAGGAAGAAAAAGAAGAATAAGAAAACTAAATCAAAACTTTCTGCTTCAACGATACATGCTCATTTAAATAATCCGGATGATGACTACCCTACTTCAAGGGTAATTAAACAAGCACCTAATGGAGATGTGATCGTTGAAAGTTTGGATGGAGAAGAAGATGAAGACGAATATGACGATGATGAAGAGGAAGAAGAAGAAGATGATGATGATGATGATGCAGAAGATCGAGAAAGAAATCATTGCCATCACAGAAATAGTCATCGCCCGCATCATCCCCATAAACATACAGATGATTGTGAAAATTCCAACAATTCTACTTCATATAATAAAGGAAATGATCCATCATCTTCAAATACCAATTTGTGGGATAGTGCATCTATTGAGGAACAAGAACGTTTAAAGGATTTTTGGGAATCATTGGGTGAATCTAAAAAACTAGAGTTAGTTAGAATTGATAAAGAATCCATCATGAGAATGTTCAAGACTGAAACAAAACAGCACTTACAGCAGCTACTGCAGCAATCAAATGGCAGTGGTTCAGGTTCCAATAATAATGGCAACAATTTTTGTACTTGTAAGTATTGTGGGCGAAGAAACAATATTATTGATGAAGAATTAGAAAATATTTATGATAACCATTTTGATGATATCATTGATTTTATTCACGATGTACGAGACATAAATGATTTGAATGCCTTACCAGGATTGTTATTTGGTGGATTTCATATGTTAGAAGAAGAGCGAAGATTGCAAAGACGACAATGGAAATTTAAAGAAAAGTGGGATCAATCCCAAAATCATCAACAATCACAGAGTGCCAAATCAGTACAAATACAGAATGATATCAAAGTGAATTTTATTCAAGATCAAATGGAAAAATTCAAGAACCATATTGAGAAGTTGTCAAGTGTGAGTAATCAACAACAACAACAGCAGCAACAACAACCGCAGCAACAGCAAGAGCAAGAGCAGCCAAATGGCCAATTTTCTGCAAATTCGTCGTCTGAAGTTAATTTGCGAACTAATTCTGTTGAGAATGATTTAAAGAATACAGATGAATCACAACTATTTAATAAACTACTCGATCCTAAATTGTTTGAAGCGTTAGAGAGCATGGATTTGGACAAAATGAAGGAAATTTCGAAATTGGATCCTGAAAATGCGAATAGTATTCATATTTTGGAAAAAGCAACCTCATTGCGAGAGATTGTACGAGATTTGAATAATGTGGATAAAGGAAATTTACAAAAGGGAATATCCTATGTTTCTAATATGGGTAAGTTTTTCTCCAACATAGCGTCAATTAATGCAAGAAATGGTGTTGATGGATCTGTTGTTGGGGCCAGATTAGATGATCAAATATCTAAGGGATTGTCTACTTTTGCAGAAGATTTATTAAAAAATGACGGCAATTCATTCATTGGTATGATGGAAGCACTTTCTGAATCAAGGACTGCTCGTGAAGAACTATTAAGAGAATCTCCAAATACACAGAATTCTACCACAAATAGCACACTGCAGAAATATGCATGGGTGGATGAAGATGATAAGGTAGAAATTGAGGTGCATACGTGTGGAAATCCACATCATCATCACCATAATCATAGCCATGACCATAGTCATCACGAACATACTCCACGATTTGAAGAATTTGATGATGATGAAGAAGAAGAAGAAGAAGAAGCAGAGGATGACGATGATGAGAATGAACAAGACGAAGAAGAATATGAAGATGAAGATGATGAAGAAGAATACGAAGTAGATGATGATGAAGATGATGATGACGGTGCTAGTGATACTGAATCTGAAATCTCGGAAGAGGAGAAAATGCAAGAAATTCGTCGTTTATTTTTGATACAAGTGATAAAATTGTTTCAAGAACGATTAAAGAATGCATATAAGGAGAAGTTGTCACAGGATCGAACTCAAAAATTGATTGAAGAATTGGAAGCGGAAGAGAATGCAAAGAAGGAGCGTGAATTGAAAAAATTAAAGCAAAAAGAAAAAGCCAAAGAGAAGAAGCGTTTGCAGCAATTGGCAAAAGAAGAGGAAAGAAAGAAGAGGGAACAGGAATTGAAAGCCAAAGAAGAAGAACAAAAATTACAAAAAGAAAAGTTGAAAGCTGAACAAAAGAAAAGAAAGGAGGAACAGAAATTAAAGCGTGAAGAGGAAAAGAAGAAACGTTTAGAAGAATTAAAACGAAAGGAAGAGGAGCATAGGAAAAAAGTTGAAGCACAACAAAAACGTGAAGAAGAGGCCAAGAAATTAAAGGAGGAACGTAGAAAGAGAGCCGAAGAAGAAAGAAAGCAAAAAGAGGAAGAAAAAAAACAGAAGGAATTATTAAAAAAGCAAAAGGAAGAAGAAAAGAGACAAAAGGAATTGCTCATCAAGAAACAAAAAGAAGAAGAGGAAGAAAGATTGAAGAAGGAACAACTAGAAATAGAAGTAAACGAGGACCAGAAAAGATCTCAGTTACAAGCACATGAGGATGATGATCTTGTCAGACAAATCGAAAATGAGAGACAGAAATTGGCTCTCGGTGATGTTTCTCAAGTACCAGCAGTTAATAGCAATCCGTTGTTGAATCATTTGTATCAACCAGTTACTGGTTCTATACCAAACACACCTAGTTCTGATGGGTTCCCTACTTTAACTCCGTTACAATCTGTTCCTCCATTAGTTGGACAACTTCCTTTAAATCAACAGTCTCAACAAGTTCCTTTACAACCATCACAAACGCAATTACAACAATCAACTGTTCCTCCTTCTCTTCCTCCATCTATACCTCAGCAATATCAATATTCGCCTGAATACCTCCTGACTAGTTTTCAAAATGGTTCAAGTTTATTGAACCAACCTTCAATGATGAACTCTCCTCAAACTGTTTCAATTAATTTACTTAATAGTGGATCTACAAATACAGTTACCAATGGTGGTATTGGTGCTACTGCAGGTGGAAATACTTTATCGCCATGGTCAAGCAAGTCAAGATTGAATTCCTTATCTACTCCTAGCCAACAACCATTTAGTACTACAACAGGAAACCAATTTATTTCCACTAAGACACCAAGTGCAACATTATCGGGTGTTCCTGTTGGCGGATCTACGCCATCAGCTACTAATTTCAATCGATTTAATGCATTTGCTGATCCTTTGAGTGCTGAAACATTCATCAGTACTCCAGTAAGTGGGAATAGTAATATTTGGACCAATTCTGGAAATACCAAGCCCGTTAATTCGGGAACAACAGGTTCTCGTAGTAATTCCATTTGGAGTAATCCTAACGAACCATCATTGATCAGTACACCTACGGCAAACGCAAGTGGAATTTGGGTTAATAATAATAGTAATAGCAATGGTAATGGTACTAGTACTACTAGTAGTACTGATACGGCTCTTAATTCATCTGAGATTGAGTTGATCCAGTCAACTACATTTAATTGTTTTCAAATATTACAGAATAGTGGACAAGTTGAATATGGATTTGCACCATTGGTTAATATTTTTCAAAATGTCAAGACTATTTTGAACAAGTCCAATTTATCCATCAATCAGTTTATTAATTGTTGTTCTTCATTGAATTTGCCAACAATTTATCAATTTAATTTCAAGTATGATGAATTTGGTACGGTTACTCATATCAATGTAATTTTGAATGGATTACCAAGAGCATCACCACCACCTGTAACACACCAACAATCAAATGGGGCAATTTTACCTGGTTTTGTGAATAATTCTTCACCACCAGGATTGTTTAATGATCCAACTGTAGTAAATACTTCATTTTTAAGTCCGATTGGAGAGTTGACAGGCAATTCAAGCAATATCAATGGTTCCAGTAGAAGATTATGGAATTAAAATTACTCCTAGTTTGTACAAAATTGACATCATGTGAATTATCTTTCTGTTTCTTGTTAAGTTCAATGCTCTATATGTAGTTTATTTATATTATATATATCAATGTTCTATATTCATGAATTTAAAATCATTACTTTACATTTCCTTACATTGTTTATTGAGAATAATAATTTTTCAGAAGGATATTTTTAAGCGACTCTCATATGGTTTTAAAAAATACAAAGGTTAATACTTTAGCTGTACACCAATAAAGCTACTTGATTTACATTAATGTTTTATTAAAGAGATGTTTTTTTTTTTTATTGACACCTATACCATGTATAAATCCCCAATGGCGGTGTTCCATTTTCGTTTAATTGGCATTTTTGTTGTTTTTTTTTATTAATATTTTTTTTTTTTTTTGGCAGAAAAACATGACGTTTTGTGAACATAGAATATAAACAAATACAGTAGTTTAAAAATAGATCATATTGTTACTCTGGTAATTCAAATTATTACGGCGTATATAAATCAACGAAACTATTTCAAATTTCAAATGTCAAATAAAATGAAAAAAAAAATTATAAGTTAAACTACAAACAGATTATCAAAGGTTCCTTATCAATTAATTCAATTAAATAACTGTATTAAATCTAAGCATTAAAAAAAAAAAAAAGAAAAGTAGAGTAATAAAGAAAAAGAAAAAAAAAAAAAAATAATAAAAATTAAGAGAGTCCACTTAAACAAGAAAAAGAAATCAAATTTTGTATTTCTCACACACACCACTACCACACCAACCAAACAACCATCATCACTGTCATTGACAATATATATCATTAAATCATTTTTTTAATTCATGTCAAATCCAGTAAAGAGAAAATTAGTTATAGTAGGAGATGGAGCATGTGGTAAAACATCTCTACTTTATGTGTTTACATTAGGAGAATTTCCATCAGAATATCATCCTACGGTATTTGAAAATTATGTTACTGATTGTAGGATTGATGGTAAACCTGTACAATTGGCACTTTGGGATACTGCAGGACAAGAAGAATATGAAAGATTAAGACCATTAAGTTATAATAATTCTCATATTATATTGATTGGATTTAGCTTAGATACTCCTGATTCCCTAGATAATGCTAGAACAAAATGGGTTATTGAAGTTAAAAAATATTGTCCCAATACTCCATATTTATTATGTGGATTAAAAAAAGATTTAAGAACTAATACTAATGATAGAATTAATTTTGTTCAATTTGATGTAGGACAAAATATGGCGGATATAATTGGAGCTAAGAAATATTTAGAAAGTTCAGCATTAACTGGAGAAGGTGTAGATGATATTTTTGAATTTGCGGTTAGAACAAGTTTATTGAATAATGAAAAACCAAGTAAAGCATGTTGTACTATTCTATAATCTACGGATAACAGCAAAAGAGACATCGATCACTTAGTATTCTACTTTGATAAATTGCATTTTATTTTTTTAAATTTTTTTTTTTCATTTTTTTTTTTTCCAAGTCTAGGTTTATACGAGAAATATATAATCAAAGGTTTTTGTTTGTTTGTTTTTTTTTCTCAAGAATTGTTGCGAAATTTTTGAGATATTCAATGTAGAAATTAGAACTAAAATTTAGTGTAAATTTGGTATATTACATAATCAATGTTAGATAGTCTACAAAGTTTAGTATTTTGTAACAAATTGGTAAGATTTGGTGTCTATTACGTAACTTTGGTAAAATCCTAAACCACAATTAATAATGTACCGTATACTATACTAAGTCATCGCTAGTTTCAACAACTTTCTATCCTATCAGAAAACTGATATAGGGTTTTATACTTAGGATATTTGAGACACCTTGTGATTATATATACTTGTTGACACAATGACATCTGTTTATTCTGTCGAAAAGTTTAGCTGTTTTGTTTTTGTTCCTGATTATATTAATAAGTACAGTTGAATTTTTTGGACCCTATCGTATCAGGAAAGTCAAATGGGGGGGGGGGAGGGCCAAGAAAAATAAATAACTTACCCATCGCAAAGTTAGAGTTGGGAAATTTGCATTTCACACAGAATGAAATTTTAGGGAAGAAAAAAAAAAAAATATCGGTTATCGGAATTGATTACTTCGGTCCGAGAATTATTATGTAAAATCAAAATTTTCTAATCTTTTCTATTCTAATTATACTATAAAGTAAGTTTCATTTGGAATCAACAAAACAATTGAATAATAAATTAGAATCATTGTATGCTCCCCCCTATTCTACCCAAAAAATTTTTTTTTTTTTTAAACAGGAAGTGGAGGAGACATGCAAGGTTATTTCTTTCCGAAAATTAAGAATTGAAGTTTTCCGCGGTAATCTATAACAAGTTTAAACTGTGGAGGTAAAGGTGATGTTTAAACAAAAATAAGAATTTACTAGATTAATAACTCTTGGTTTATTATCACATATGTGAAGTAATAAAAAGTACTTTTGGTTCCAACCACAATTGTGTACTTTGTAGGTTTACAATTATACAAAACAATATCATTACATCATTGGATTAATTAATTACTTACAGGAACCACACTCCCGATTCTCTCTTTGATTGCGGAATTTTTTTTCTTTTATCTCTTCCCAAATCTTTTGCGGCCCCAAATTTCTTCTTAGTAATACAGATTAACAGTATCTATCAATTTACAACATGGAAAGGGAAAAAAAGACAGAAAGAAAAAAAAAAATTATTCAACCCTTATTCATGATCATGTATCTATTACTCTTTTTTTTTTCTTTTCTATTTTCTCTTTTCATTCTGAATATTTTTTTTGGTTGATCAAGAACTTAACTATATAAATCATTAAGTTATGTCCAATAAAGTTAATGCCGTACTAAGTGATCAACCTTTAGTTTCAGATCCAATAGTTATAACTGATTCCACAATAAAAGACGCAAATAGAAGTGCAAGTGCAAGTTCCACTGATTCATTTAATATTGAAGATGATGATTGGGGATCTAATGAAATACCCCAGTTTTCTTCTTCATCATTGGTAAGAGCCAAAAGAGCCGTACTATCATTTTATGAGAAATTTATCTCCCCCAATATTGGAATCTCATTATTATTATTGTCGCAATTTTTAAATTCAATTATGGTTACAACTTGTAAATTATTAGTCACTAACAAAGATTTTAATGAACCTATACACCCTGCACAAATTTTATTTATTCGAATGTTCATCACTTATGTATGTTGCTTAATGTATATGGGTATTACAAAATCTGTTCCGGAAGCTCCATTTGGACCTAAACCAGTAAGAATGTTATTATTATTAAGAGGATTGGTGGGATTCTTTGGGGTGTTTGGGATGTATTTTTCCTTACAATATTTGAGTTTATCAGATGCTGTTGCATTGACATTCTTGATTCCAATGGTAACTGCATTTTTAGCATGGTTAATGTTACATGAGAAATATTCAATTTTAGAGGCAATATGCTCTTTATTTTCATTGGGTGGAGTGGTATTAATTGCTAAACCAAGTTTCATCTTTGGTAGTGCATCCGATAAAGAATCAAATGGTGATGAAAGTGTTGAGAGTTCTAGTTCTGAAAAGAGAATTTTAGCAACCATAGTTGGATTAGTTGGTGTTTGTGGTGCATCATGTGTCTACATTATTTTAAGAAAGATTGGTATGAATGCTCATCCATTATTATCAGTTAGTTATTTTGCATTAACTTGTTGTATTGTTACATTTTTTGCAATCTTGATTATTCCAAGTTTATCCTTTGTTTTACCTTCCAATGCTTATCAATGGACATTATTTTTCATTATTGGATTATCAGGATTCTTTATGCAATTTTCATTAACTGCCGGGGTTCAAAGAGTTAAAGCTTCAAGAGCATCCTTAATGGCATATTCAGGTATGATTTTTGCTGTAGTTTGGGATGTTAGTATTTGGCATCATTTCCCAGGTATCTTGAGTTTCTTAGGTATTGTGTTGATTGTTGGAAATGCAATAATCATATTAAGATTCAAACCACAGAAAGAAGAGGCTGATAAGCAACCACTGCATGAACGTGATGATTTAGAGAGAAATGGGAAGTATCAGCAGATGGAAAATGTTGATTCAATTGCCATGGATGATTTCATCATAACTGATGATGAAAAGGATGAAGAAGATGAGGAACAAACAGTGCTGGGACACTCTACCCCAAGGTAAAGTCATTTTGTTATTTAGCTTGGTTTTTTGTTATTATTATTATATATATATATATATATTCGTTAGGTCATTATTATTATTTAAATTTATATAGGTGAGATTATTCTATTATAGATTGATTGATTGATTGATTGATTCAATGATTGTTGTTGTTGTAGTTATTGTTGTTGCATGGAGTATTCACTCTAACCAATCTAATTCTTTTTGAATTTGTTTTAGTTGAATTAAATTACCATTTACCTGTAGGTTAACATCTTCGACATATTCTTTTACATTTTTGGTCAACTGATTGATATTGTTGATTAACTTTCTTGAGTTATTCAAATTAACATCAAGATATTCCAATTTTAAAAAATCATTTGAGTTTGGTTCACTTGGTAAAGTTCGGACTTTTTCTATCCATTTCATTGAATTTGCTTTTCCCGTTGTAGTATTTTTAGACATATTGACTTTGATGGTGATGATGATGGTGAGACTAAGTATGAAGGCTATGTTGAAAACTCGTAGATAAAGTGTGTAACCAAAATCTAGTCGTGTTTGACCCACTAAAAAAAAAAGAAAACGGAAAGGAAAGGGAGAGGGAAAGAAAATCTGGAAATCTGATCGAGACTGCAATTTCTCACTCACTTTTTTTACCTCAAGGTTTCAACAACAACGAACCAAAAGGAAAAAAAAAAAAAAAGGAGAGGAGTTTGTCAAAATTCAGAATACCTCGTACTTTTATAAAGCTGATTAGCTCTTTTTTATTATTTACACACAATCAATCTTTTTTTTTTTTTTCAATTGGATTGAGTATTCATTGATCTTGATATTATTATTTTAAAATAGAAGACCCATCATGAGTATGAATACACCTGCAGTTGTCATGGACAATGGTACAGGTTTAACCAAGTTAGGGTTTGCCGGAAATGATTCTCCATCATTTGTTTTCCCAACAGCAATTGCTACTTCATCTGCATCTTCTAAAGCAGGTAAAGGTGTACGTAGTTCGAATTTAGCTTCCAAGAGAGGATTGGAAGATTTAGATTTTTATATTGGAGATGAAGCCATAGAAGCTTCTACTGGTTCTCAATATGGATTACATTATCCTATTAAACATGGTCAAGTTGAAGATTGGGATCAAATGGAAAGATTTTGGGAAAGTTCTATTTTTAAATATTTGAGATGTGAACCAGAAGATCATTATTTCTTATTAACTGAACCACCATTAAATCCACCAGAAAATCGTGAAAGCACAGCCGAAATTATGTTTGAATCATTCAATTGTGCCGGTTTATATATTGCCGTTCAAGCCGTGTTAGCATTAGCTGCATCTTGGACTTCTCCAAAAGTACAAGATAGATCATTAAGTGGTACCGTTATCGATTCTGGTGATGGTGTGACTCATGTTATCCCAGTTGCTGAAGGTTATGTGATTGGTACTGCCATTAAAAATATTCCATTGGCAGGTAGAGATATTACTTTGTTTATTCAACAATTATTGAGAGACCGTGGTGAACCTGATACTAGTTTACAAACTGCAGAAAAGATAAAACAACAATTCTGTTATGTTTGTCCTGATATTGTTCAAGAATTTAGTAGATTTGATCAATATCCACAAGAAAAATTTGCTCAATACATTGTTGAATACTATGATAAGAATAAAAAGAATGTTGTTGATGTTGGGTATGAAAGATTTTTGGCTCCAGAAATCTTCTTCAATCCAGAAATTTGTTCATCTGATTTCTTGACCCCATTACCAACAGTTGTTGATCAAGTTATTCAAGCATCCCCAATTGATGTACGTAAGAAATTGTATAAAAACATTGTATTATCTGGTGGTTCCACAATGTTTAAAGATTTTGGTAAGAGATTACAAAGAGATTTGAAATCCATAGTTAATGAAAGAGTTCAATTGAGTGAAAGATTAAGTGGACTGAAGAGTACTGGGGTTGAAGTACAAGTTATATCTCATAAGAAACAAAGAAATGCTGTTTGGTTTGGTGGTTCACTTTTGGCACAAACATCAGAATTTAAGAGTTATTGTTACACCAAAAGTGATTATGATGAATATGGTCCAAGTATTGTTAGAAACTTTTCTTTATTTTCTGTACCATAAACATATAAATAGAGATACATAGTTTAAACAAAAGAAGTAGTTATCAGTTTTTTTTTTTATCACTTTATATTTTTTATTTGCGGAGTTTGATTATCCCAGTTGTACTGTAGATTATCCCAGTTGTACTGTAGATTAAATGAAATACTTTATTTGCATTTTTCAATGTTCGACGTTAAATAAGCTGAAACTAAATGACGAGACAGTGGAAAAAAAAAAAAAAAAAAGAACAATAAAAACTCAAGTGGTGAACTTAATTTCACACAGACAAATTCATAGATAAAAAAAAAAAAGAACTAAAAATTAAAACTTCCAAATCTACCGAATAAATAATCATCAACTAGAACAACTATTACAATTACACAGTTAATCATGTCAGGATCCACTACTGCACAAATCCAAGTAGTAGATGGTGTTGCCCTAACTGAGATATTCAAAGGGTTAACTTCAAATTCGGAAGAAGAAAGATCTAAATATGCTGAAGAACTACATAATTATTTATCATCTATTGCCAGAGATTTATCATCTGAACAATTCAATAGATATAATAATGATATAAATAAGACAATTTTTGATTTATTACATGGAGAAAAAACATCAGAGATTTTAGGAGGTATTGCTGCTTTAAATGCATTGATTGAATTTGATTCCGGTGTTGGCAAAGAAAATGCTGGAAAAACAGCAAGATTTTCCAATTATCTTGGATCTTTAATTTTATCTAATGATTTGGTGATTATGAAACAAGCAATTAGTACTTTAGGTAAATTGGCAACTTTAGGAGGTAATTTAACTGGAGATTTTGTTGATTTTGAAGCTAAACGAGCGATTGAATGGTTACAAAGTGATAATAAACAACATGAAAATAGAAGACATGCTGCTATATTAATCATCACGGCACTTTCTGATAATGCTCCAACTTTATTATATCCTTTGATCAATCAAATATTGGAGAATTTATGGTTACCTTTAAGAGATCATAAGATTATTGTTAGAGAAGATGCCGCTGTTGCCCTCAATAAATGTATGAATATTATTTATGATAGAGATGTGAATGCTCGTACTTTTTGGATTAAAAGAATGATCGACCTGGCATCAAAATTACTTAATGAAAATGATGTAACTGAAACTTCTGATTCAAATTCTTCATATAATATTGCACTTAGTGGACAATCAAGTGAGAATATTCATGGTTCATTATTAATTTACAAAGAATTGCTTACTTACTACAAAGATCCATTTATTATTTCAAGATTTGAACAAATGTATGAAAATACTTACTTGTACAAACATCATAAATTACACATCATAAGACAAGAGTTAACGAATATTTTTCCTTTATTATGCAGAGTGAATACAGAATTGTTTGTTGAAAAATATTTGCATAGAACATTGTACTACTATTTATCGCAACTTAAAAAGTACAAAGGTCAACACACCGAAATGGCCAATGCCGATAAAAGCGCTATTTTCAAAAGTATCGGATTAATCGCTTTGGAAGTGGGTAATCAAATGGCTACATATTTAGATGCTATTTTAGATAATATTAGAGAAGGATTATCTTATACTTCAAATGCTGGAGTACAACTGATTTTAGCTAAAGCTGTATCAAATGAAAATCCAAATATCAGCACTGCTAATATTGCATCATTGACTTCAGGTTCCAAATATACTGCCAGTAGGAAAGAAACCGAACCGGCCATTTTTGATTGTATTGCAAAATTATCCATTGCTGTTGGTCCAGCATTGACAAAACATTTACAACGTGACATCTTAGATATGATGTTTTCTAATTGTTCGTTATCCAAACACATGCAAGATGTTCTTCAAATTTTGATTATCAATATTCCAACATTGACCAATTTAATTAATGAAAAGCTATTGAACTTGTTGAGTTTGGTATTATCTGGTAAGGGATTTCAACCTCCAGGTTCACCATTTGGAACAATAAAAGTAAATCCTTCGCTAGCGAGAGATTGTCGATTGATTATGATTTCAAGAGATACAGGAATGAGTATAAATAATATATTGATGAACCAAGAACAATATGATAGATTAGACAGCAAAATATTGATTCTGGCGTTGGAAATGTTGGCATTTTTTGAGTTTGAAAATTATCAATTAAATGAATTTGTGAGATATTGTACAATCACCTATCTTGAACATAATAATGCCAAGGTTCGGTTAACTGCCACTGTTACTTCTTACGAAATATTTGTCAAGGACCCTATTTGTCAACAAGTTAGTGTTAATGCATTAAGTACTGTAAACGAAGTATTGGGAAAATTATTATCCATATCAATCACCGATCTAACTCCAGAAATTAGATTGGCAGGATTGAATTGTTTGGTAAAAGCAGGAAATTTTGATCCCCAATTATCACAATCAGATAATGTTAGACTTTTATTTATCGCTTTGAATGATGAAGTATTTGGTGTTAGAAAAGTTGCCATCAAAATACTTGGAAGATTATCTTCTATTAATCCAGCATATATCGTTCCTTCACTCAGAAAAACCCTTATACAATTACTTTCAAAGTTGGAGTATTCCACCACTAGCCGTAAGAGGGAAGAAACTGCTATCTTATTGTCATTACTCATTAGCAATTCCAACGAATTAACCCGTCCTTATGTTAAACCAATTGTGGATGCATTATTACCAAAAGCCAAAGATTTAAGTTCCTCAGTTGCATCAAGTGCTATTAAATGCTTAGGTGATTTATCGGTTGTTGGTGGTGAAGATTTAAAACCATTTATCCCTGATTTAATGCCATTGATTTTGGAAACATTTCAGGATCAAAGTTCTTCATACAAACGTGATGCTGCTTTGAAAACATTGGGTCAATTAGCCTCGTCGTCTGGATATGTCATTCAACCGTTGCTTGATTACCCACAATTATTGGGTATGCTTGTTGCTATTTTGAAACTGGAAACTTCTGCAGAAATCAAAAGAGAAACTGTTCGGTTATTGGGTATATTGGGTGCTCTTGACCCTTACAAACATCGAGAAGTTGAACAAAACTCAAAGAGTATACCAGTAGAACAAAATGCACCACCGGTAGATGTTGCATTATTGATGCAAGGTATGTCACCATCCAATGAAGAATATTATCCAAAGGTTGCAATCACAAATTTAATGAAAATATTGAAAGATCCATCGTTGAGCATTCATCATACCAAAGTTATACAAGCAGTGATGTATATTTTCCAAACATTGGGTCTTAGATGTGTTGCATTCTTACCACAAATTATACCGGGAATAATCAATGTTATGCATACATGTCAACAATCTATGCTCAAGTTTTATTTTCAACAATTGGGGGATATAATTTTAATTGTTAAGCAACATATTAGACCATTTTTAGATGACATATTTGCTACCATTAAAGAATTTTTCAATATCAATGCCCAATTAAATATTCAGGTCACCATAATTAATGTCATTCAGTCGGTTTCAAGAGCTTTAGATGGTGAGTTCAAGATGTACTTACCGGAAGTGTTAACTTTATTACTTGGTGTTTTTGAGGATGACAAATCAGCTAAAAGATCACCTTCATTACATGTTTTAAAAAGTTTTGTTGTTTTTGGTAGCAATATTGAGGAGTTTGTTGATATAGTTGTTCCTAATATAGTGAAATTATTTGAATGTGGTCCAGTTGAGCTTAGACGAGCATCTATAGAAACAGTTGGTAGATTATCCAAGAATGTTATGTTGAATGACATGGCTTCAAGAATCATCCATCCAATTTTAAGAATCCTCAGTCTGGGTAATGTTGAACTCCGAGAGTCGTCAATCAATACATTGACTTACATGTTACTTCAATTGGGCGCAGAATTTACTGTGTTCATTCCTGTTATTAAGAAGACATTATTGCAGAAGAACATTCATGCTCCTAAATTTGAACAATTAGTTCAAAAATTGGTTAGTGGAGATCCATTACCACTTCATTTGGATATTTACAAGGATTATGACTACAACCGTTATGATATTGCTGATTCAGATATGCCTTCTAAAAAATTACCGGTTAACCAAGCTGCATTAAAAGCTGCATGGGATGCAAGTCAACGCCGTACCAAAGAAGATTGGCAAGACTGGATTGGTAGATTAAGTAAGGAATTATTGTTACAAAGTCCGTCACATGCAATAAGAGCGTGTGCTGGATTGGCATCAGATTATTATCCATTGGCCAAGGATCTTTTCAATGCCAGTTTTGCTAGTTGTTGGAGTGAATTATACTCACAACATAAGGAAGAATTAGTGGAAGCATTTTGTATTGCCCTTTCATCACCAAGTAATCCACCGGAGATTCATCAAATTCTATTGAATCTTGCAGAGTTTATGGAACATGATGACAAACCATTACCTATTGCTATCTCAACTTTAGGACAATATGCTCAACGTGCTCATGCATTTGCAAAGGCGTTGCATTATAAAGAATTGGAATTTTATGACCAACCCACCACCCCAACGATTGAATCTTTGATTAGTATTAACAACCAATTGCAACAATCTGATGCGGCTATCGGTATTTTAAAACATGCGCAATTACACCATGACTTGCAATTAAAAGAAACTTGGTATGAAAAATTGCAACGTTGGGATGATGCCTTGAAAGCATATAATGAAAGAGAAAAATCAGAGCCAAGCAATATGGAAATCACAATTGGTAAGATGAGATGTTTACATGCATTAGGTGAGTGGGAACAACTTTCAGAATTAGCCCGTAGTAAATGGGATAACTCAACAAGCGATGTACAAAGAAGTGTTGCACCACTTGCTGCTGCTGCTGCTTGGGGGTTGGGTCAATGGGACAGAATGGATTCTTGTATTAAAGTAATGAAATCCGAATCACCCGATAAGGCGTTCTTTAATGCTATTTTGAGTCTTCATCGTAATAATTTCGAGGATGCATCAGTACATATTTTGAAAGCAAGGGATTTGTTGGTTACAGAAATCACCGCATTGGTAAGTGAAAGTTATAACAGAGCATACGGTGTTGTGGTTAGAGTGCAAATGCTTGCCGAATTGGAAGAAATTATTAAATATAAATGTTTACCACAAGGTTCAGAGAAGAGAGCCATCATGCGTAAAACCTGGAATACAAGACTATTGGGTTGTCAAAGAAATGTTGATATATGGCAAAGAATGTTGAAAGTTAGAGCATTGGTGATCAAACCAAAACAAGATATGGAAATGTGGATCAAGTTTGCTAATTTGTGCAGAAAATCTGGAAGGTTGAATTTGGCGGAGAAATCATTGAATTTGTTATTAGAGGAAGGATCACCTGAAAATCCATCAAGAGCACCACCTCAAGTTGTTTATGCCCAATTAAAATATATGTGGGCCAAGGGTCAAAGACCAGAAGCATTACGTCATTTGGTTGATTTTACTACAAGAATGTCTCAGGATCTTGGATTAAATCCTAATGATTTAATTACTCAACCATTACCATCAGAAGGTCCTGGTATACCAAAACATGTTGAAGAATATACTAGGTTATTGGCTAGATGTTTTTTGAAACAAGGTGAATGGCAAATTGCTTTGAATAGTAATTGGCGATCAGAAACTTCAGAAATAATTTTGGGAGCATATTTATTAGCTACACATTTTGATGACAAATGGTATAAAGCATGGCATAATTGGGCATTAGCCAATTTTGAAGTTATATCACTATACACAAGTCAAAATGCTCCTGCTAGCAGTGGGGTATCCAGCAACAAGATTGAATTCTTGGATGAAGAACGTAATGGAGATGATTTGAAAACCAAAAATCAGCAACAACAACTGCAGCCGCAACAACAACAACAAGCTAATATCATTCCAATTGAAGCAGTTCAAAGGCATGTTATTCCTTCAATCAAAGGGTTTTTCCATTCTATTGCCTTATCTCATTCGAACTCACTTCAAGATATGTTGAGATTACTTACATTGTGGTTTAAATTTGGTGGTATTCCAGAGGCTGCTCAAGCAATGACCGAAGGTTTCAATATGGTTAAAATAGATAATTGGTTGGAAGTGGTTCCTCAATTAATCTCCCGTATTCACCAACCAAACGAAATTGTTAGTCGTTCATTGTTCGGTTTATTGGCAGAATTAGGTAAAGCTCATCCACAAGCTTTGGTGTATCCTTTAACCGTTGCTATTACTTCAGAATCCACTAGTCGTAAAAAAGCAGCACAGTCCATAATTGAAAAGATGAGAGTACATTCTGAAACATTAGTAGAACAAGCTGAATTGGTGACTCCTGAACTTATCAGAGTTGCAGTATTGTGGCTTGAACAATGGCATGATGCTTTAGAAGATGCCAGTAGGTTTTTCTTTGGAGAACATAATACCGAAAAAATGTTTGAAACTTTAGAGCCATTACACCAAATGTTACAAAAGGGTCCTGCTACCATGAGAGAACAAGCATTTACTAATGCTTTTGGTAGAGAACTTGCTGATGCATTTGAATGGGTTCTTAATTTCAGAAGAACCAAAGATATAACCAACTTGAATCAAGCATGGGATATTTATTATAATGTCTTTAGAAGAATATCTAAACAATTGCAACAGTTGGTTAGTCTTGAGTTGCAATATGTCTCACCTAAGTTGGAGCAAGCACGTGATTTAGAATTAGCTGTACCTGGTACTTATCAAGCCGGTAAACCGGTTATACGAATTGTTCGTTTTGATCCAACATTCTCCGTTATTTCTTCTAAACAAAGACCAAGAAAGTGTTCTTGTAAAGGTAGTGATGGTAAAGATTATCAATATGTATTGAAAGGTCACGAAGATATTAGGCAAGATAATTTGGTTATGCAATTATTTGGATTGGTCAACACTTTATTGGTAAATGATCCTGAATGTTTTAAGAGACATTTGGACATTCAACAGTACTCGGCTATTCCATTATCACCAAAAGTTGGATTGTTAGGTTGGGTTCCTAATAGTGACACATTCCATGTATTGATAAAGGGATACAGAGAATCAAGAAGTATTATGTTGAATATTGAACATAGGTTATTGTTACAGATGGCACCAGATTATGACCTGTTGACTTTATTACAGAAGGTTGAAGTTTTACAAGTGCTTTGGATAACTGTAAAGGACAAGATTTGTATAAAGTGTTGTGGTTGAAATCAAAATCATCTGAAGCTTGGTTAGATAGAAGAACAACTTATACTCGATCATTAGCAGTTATGTCGATGGTTGGATATATTTTAGGTTTAGGTGATAGACATCCTTCTAACTTGATGTTGGATAGAATCACTGGTAAGGTTATCCATATTGATTTTGGTGACTGTTTTGAAGCCGCTATATTACGTGAAAAGTATCCAGAAAAGGTTCCATTTAGACTTACAAGAATGCTTAATTATGCCATGGAAGTAAGTGGAATTGAAGGGTCATTTAGAATCACTTGTGAACATGTTATGAGAGTATTGCGTGACAACAAGGAATCATTGATGGCAATTTTGGAAGCATTTGCTTATGATCCTTTAATTAATTGGGGTTTCGATTTCCCAACCAAAGCGTTGGCTGAGGCTACAGGAATTAGGGTTCCACAAGTCAATACTGCTGATTTATTAAGAAGAGGGCAAATTGATGATAAAGAAGCTGCTAGATTACAAAAACAAAACGAATTAGAAATTAGAAACGCTAGAGCAGCATTAGTTTTAAAACGAATCACTGATAAATTGACTGGTAATGATATAAAACGTTTGAGAGGATTAGATGTACCAACACAAGTTGATAAATTGATTCAACAAGCAACAAGTGTGGAAAATTTGTGTCAACATTACATTGGTTGGTGTTCATTCTGGTGAGTTGATTTTAGTTTTATAATGTATAGCATAAATATTAAGGAAAATATTATTATTATTATTAATATTATTTAATTATTATAGTTAATTGCTTGTCTCTCTACGAAAAGTATCGATGTGTGTGTGGAATACAATATTGTATATTTTTAAATTATCCTATTTTCGTATGAAATGTTTATTCTTCCATGTTTTATTCTGGGTCAGAAGCTCTCATTAGCGTCCGATAATAAATGTAACAAGATATGGTTTGCGCCGAACACCTTCATCACATAAATTAACCCTGACGGTCAAGTCATTTTCAATTGACAATCATCCCTTTCATGTACAAGAATCGGAATAATTCTCCTAAAAGGTGAAAAACTCAACAATTTCATACAGGATGACATATCAAAAGAAGGGATAAATATTGATTATACGCGAGATTTCATCATGTAAGTATAAAACTTGGAAGGTCATACAAAGAAGAAAAGAAAAAGAAGGGGAAAAAGAATATAAAAATTTTCACTTCTATGCGAACATATTTATAGTAACGAAAAAAATAATAATACTGAAAAAAAAAAAACCGGGTCGTGTACCTACGTAGAAACACACATCTCATCTTGAGCTTTCCAATTTAAAAAAAAAAAAAAATAAAAATTAAAATATTTTAGAAGTATCCTAAAGCCCTAACGAGGAGACCATAAATAGTTAAAAACAAAGTCAACCAAATAATGGCACCAAAGAGAAAGGCAACTAAGAGTGGAACAGAATCCAAATCAAAGAAAGTTAAGAGTGCCAACAAAACTGATGTCAATTCATTATTGTCATTAGATGAAATATCAAAGTTAAGTATTGAAATTGATACTTCATTGAAATTTAATAATTTCGTCACATTATTGAACCAATTTTCCTTAGTCAAAGAAAAATTACAAGAAGGAAAGAATATAGAAGTGGAAAATTTTGGCCGTCAATTAGCTCTGTTGCTTTATAAGAATTTCAATAAAGTAAATGATGATTTAAGTGCCAAGACAGCCAAAGCAAATGAAGACAAAAAAGTTGTTATTAAATGGGTAGCCGATAAATATAACACTTTCAAAACCTTGATTAATGAATATATTTGTCAGAAATTATTTACTCCAACATCTTTACAACTAGATTTATTGGATATAATGTTAAATTTTGTGAAATTGGAAAGCAAACGTAAGTCATTATCTGATGAAGTTTCATTCCCAACTTTAACATACAGATCATTTATAGAATCCTTATTACAAAGCAAGAATGGTGAAATATTACATGATGGTACTACAAACAACTTTATAATATTGGAATTCATTGAAAAATTTTCGAAATACTGGGATTTGCAATTCTATTTCTTCAACAATTTATCCGAGACTTTAAATCAATGGAAACAAGAAAAACCAGAATCCGAGTTACAGCTTATTTTTGCAAATTATTTAACCATTATACGAAATGGTTTATTATTTAATGAGAAGTCATTGGAAGATGAACAACTTTGGATTACCAACGATAAAACCGTTAAATTACCAGTAGCCTTATACAAACACAACCAGTTCAAATCACAATACCAAAAAGACATTATTGAAATGCTTTCTTACCCATTATTACAAGTACAATACAAGTCAGTATTGTTAATTTTACACAAAAGGATCATTCCATATATGGCACAGGCTCAATCATTAATGGATTTCTTAACTGATTGCTATGATATTACTGATGACTTGATTGTCCCAATCCTTGCATTGAACTCTTTATATGAATTAATGAAGAACTACAATTTAGAGTATCCTGATTTCTATACCAAGTTGTATTCTTTATTAACACCCGAATTGTTGTATACCAAGTATCGTTCCAGATTTTTCCGATTATGTGATTTATTCTTGACTTCTACTCATTTATCTGCAAGTTTGGTTGCTTCATTTATCAAGAAATTAGCCAGATTATCAGCCGGTGCCAGTGCTTCCGGTGTGGTTATCATCATTCCATTTATTTATAATTTATTAAAAAGACATCCAACCTGTATGATAATGTTGCACAATACTGATGTGGGTTCTGATTATAAAGACCCATTTGATGTCAACGAAAAAAACCCATTAAACGCACAAGCTATTAAATCATCATTATGGGAGTTGGAAACATTAATGAGCCATTATCACCCAAATGTGGCTACATTGGCAAAAATATTTGGTGAACCATTTAGAAAACCAAGTTATAATATGGAAGATTTCTTGGATTGGAGTTATAATTCCTTATTACAAAGTGAATATGAAAGAAGATTTAAAGATAAAAATTCTGCTTTGGAATTTGAAGAGTTTGATAGTATTTTTGAAATTTCTAAACAAAATAATAAACCTGCTTTAATGGAAGGTTGGTCTTTTGTATAGAGAGTAGTGCATGGCACAATTTAATTTGTCCATTTTAGGAAACTTAATGAAATACACGTCTCTTCACACACAAGAAAAAAAAAAAAAAATTCTCTAAAATTTCACTGTCTGCCGTGTTTCTCCCTTTTTCTCTTTAATATCCTTTTAATCAAAAAAAAAAAAAAAAAAAAAATCAAGAATACAAGTAACAGATTATAAACTGTTTTTTTCTACTTTTGCTTACTTTCTTTTTTATTAGTTGTTCTGCAAAGTCATTCTTTTATTTTCATATATACATATATATATATTAGTTAAGCATGGATGGTCCTATATTTGGTGGAGTTCCATCATTTCAACAACCGCAACAAACTCAAGATGATACTCAACAACCACAAGATGCCATTTTTGGTGATAGAGTTAGAAGATTTCAAGAATTTTTAGATAGAATTGATGCTAATTCTGGAATAGATTATAGAAGTCAAATTAAAGATATGATAACTAAAGGGAGATTCAGATTAAGTGTTTCAATTGATGAAATTAGAGAATTTGATAGAGAATTTTGGAGTGGTTTACTTAATCAACCAGCTGATTTTTTGCCAGCTTGTGAACGTGCTTTAAGAGATACCGTGTTGGCAATCTATGACAGAAATGATCCGGCTTATGATCATGATAACTATGATCCAAACCAACAATATTACTTGTCATTTACTGGTGCATTCGGTAATCATTCACTTACTCCAAGATCCATTGATTCAGGTTATCTTTCCAAAATGGTCTCCATTGAAGGTATTGTAACTAGAGCTTCCTTAGTCAGACCAAAAGTTATAAGATCAGTTCATTATGCGGATAAGACAGGAAGATTTTATGCTCGTGAATATCGTGATCAAACAACTTCTTTTGATGCGATTACAACACCGGCAATTTATCCAACTGAAGATATGGAAGGTAATAAATTAGTTACAGAATATGGTTATTCAACTTATAGAGATTATCAAAAAATCTCCGTTCAAGAAATGCCAGAAACTGCACCAGCGGGTCAATTACCAAGATCAGTAGATGTTATATTGGATGATGATTTAGTTGACTTAACCAAACCAGGTGACCGTGTTCAAGTTGTTGGTGTTTATCGTGCCCTTGGTGGTGGTTCCAATAACAGTTCTTCATTTAAAACTGTCATTTTAAGTAATTCAGTTTATTTGTTACACGCCAGATCAACGGGTGTTGCTTCTCAAGAAAAGATTACTGATCAAGATATTAGAAATATAAACAAACTTTCCAAAAACAGAAAGATCTTCGACGTTTTATCAAGTTCATTGGCTCCATCTATCTATGGATTTGAATATATTAAGAAGGCTGTTTTGCTTATGATGATGGGTGGTGTTGAAAAATTTGGATAATGGTACCCATTTAAGAGGGGACATTAACATCTTGATGGTTGGTGACCCTTCCACTGCCAAGTCCCAAGTTTTAAGATTTGTTTTGAACACTGCGTCATTGGCGATCGCAACTACTGGTAGAGGTTCTTCGGGTGTTGGTTTGACTGCTGCTGTTACTACAGATAAAGAAACTGGTGAAAGAAGACTAGAAGCAGGGGCAATGGTTTTAGCCGATAGAGGTATTGTTTGTATTGATGAATTTGATAAAATGTCTGAAACCGATAGAGTTGCTATTCATGAAGTAATGGAACAACAAACTGTCACCATTGCAAAAGCTGGTATTCATACCTCCTTGAATGCTCGTTGTTCCGTCATTGCAGCTGCTAATCCTGTTTTTGGGCAATACGATGTTCACAAAGATCCACATAAGAATATTGCTTTGCCAGATTCATTATTGTCACGTTTCGATTTATTATTCGTTGTAACTGATGATGTCAATGCTACCAGGGATAGAGTTATTTCTGAGCATGTTTTGAGAATGCATAGATTTATTCCTCCAGGGTTGATGGAAGGTGAACCAATTAGAGAAAAGTCAAGTGTTACTTTAGCTGTTGGTAATGATGAAACCAATGAACAAGAACTTTTGAGCAACCAATGTTTGAAAATTCAATGCATTATTACATGCTGGTATCACCAACAAAAAATCTGGTAATATTATTTCAATTCCATTTTTAAAGAAATATGTTCAATACGCCAAACAAAGAGTTAAGCCAGTATTAAGTAAAGCGGCATCTGATCATATTGTTCGTACATATTCTTCATTAAGAAATGATTTGATAGGTAATAACCAAAGAAATACTTCTCCAATTACAGCAAGAACTTTAGAAACATTAATTCGTCTTGCGACAGCACATGCCAAAGTTAGATTATCCAAAACGGTTGATGTTAAAGATGCCAAGGTTGCTGAAGAATTATTGAGATACGCATTATTTAAAGAAGTTGCTAGAAAACATACCAAGAAACCAAGAACCAGGGAAGCATTGGAATCTGACGATGAATTAGAAGTAGAAGAAGAAGTTGATGAAGAACTGGAGGTTTCGGAAGAAGAAATTTTACCAACAAGTAGAAGAACCAGAGCAAGAACTCAAAGAGAACGACAACAACAACAACGTCGTGCAGCACGACAACAGGCTTCTCCTTCTATTACTCCAGAACCACCACTTGGCCAACGTGATACTGGTGATGATGATGAAGGTGTTGGTGAAGAATTGGAACAATTCCATTTAAGCTCTTCTCAACCACAACCACAACAACCACAACAGCCTTTGACTTCAGGATCAAGAGGCAATGCCCAGCAACAAGGATCATCTGTAAGTGGTATCAGTTCAGAAAGATTAAATTCGTTCAAGAGTATATTGGCTAACGTATCTCGTTCAGAATTATTTAATAATGAA